>JPYR01000257.1:48639-81540 GCA_000775305.1 Belgica antarctica
AAAAAAAAAAGTCAACCGTTGGGTTGCCATTAAGTCTATGAAGGCCCACCGAAAACTGCCAGAATCTCAGAGCGACCATCGAAGCAAACAACTGGGCAATCGTCAAAGGAAAGGACTAAAGGAAGACAGGCTCAGTTGGTTGAAAAGCAACAAAGAAAATATTTTAATAGCTGGAACAAATGCGGCTGCTGAGGTGACCTCGAGAGGATGGTGCGTGGTAATGATGAGCTCAAGCTAAAGGAAAGGTTCCGGGACATTCATTCGATCTGTTAAAATTTAAAAAAATAATTTTTATAATCAAATTTATGAGGCTAGAAGGCTTTCCATCGATATAATGACAAGTATTTCAAAAAATTAGTAGAAGCTTGGTAAAAGCATGAAAAGTTTTGCTTCAGTATAGTATCGAGCCAATACTTTAGTTACTAGGTCTTACCTAAGATTTACGAAATTGAAAATGATTATGAAATAATGACGACTATTATTTCATAATCGTTTTAATTTTAAATTTTTATAAACTTCAGGACTCTCGCTTTCAACACAAATAATTTCCAGTGAACCAGGTAAGGGCAACCTTTCGTGAAAAATTAAAACTTTTGAACGTTTCACAAATTGTTTGAATTGAAAGTTTAGAAAGATTTAAACTGGACTCTCAACTGGACTCTCAAAAACTTTGAACTGTTACACTTTGAAACTTCATTTAATCCCGCCTCGTGATGGCGAGGCGGGATCGTGATGAAAATCAATATCAATAAGCTTTTTTCAAATGAATGAAATCAAATTAGGCAGCGTCTTTCAGTTATTTGCTTTTGTTTCGTTGATTAAAAGTTTTAAATTAATTTACTAACAGCAAAAAAAGTTGTGTTTTAAAAAAAAAATAGATTGAAGAAAAATTCCAAATTCTCCAAGTTTCGTAAAGAATGTTTGCAAACCAAATCTTTGTCCCCTTTATACTTCATAGACTTTTGTATGATTATCGAATGCGAATGTTTAATTAAATCCATCCAGTCAAAGTTTTTCCAGTGATCTTAGATTTTCCTTTATCTCCACTGTGAATACTTTTAGGGGCAGGTGAGATTGGTCTGTTTGAAGAACTTGGCACCTCTAAATGGACAGAAGTCTTAGACTGCTTTTGAGTAATATCGCTAGGCTTCTCATCTTCGTCATCTTCGTCTTCATCGTCTTCGTCGTCTGAAAAAAATGATGAAAGTTATCAATGATAGCTATTCATAGCTATTTAAGTTATCATTGCAAACCTTCTTCAGTTTTCGGAAGTTCAGGTGTTGGTGATTTTGGTTTTGGTGTTTTGGAAACTGTTTTAGCCTTGACGATGGGACTGTCAACTTTGCGATTATCTGTTGCTGCAAATGAAGCTGTTATTTGGGGCACAGGAGTTGTTGAAGGAGTCGGAGAATGCACAGCAACCGGTTCTTGGAAAACTTTTTCCGGCGTTGACGGTTGTTCTGGAGTTTGAACATCTTCATCGGTTTCTTCGATTGGCGTTCGCGACCGGAAGTCTTTAGACCCTTCTGGTTCTGTAACACCTGAAGTTCCAGCAACTTCGGCATTAGTTTCGGCTTCCATCTTCTTCTCAGAAGTTTTCTTCAAGATTCCCGCCTTTTCTTTGAACATGTTAAATGCCTTCGATTCTCTCGCTCGAACTCTTTCGTTCTCGATTTGAACCTTCGATTCATCTTCAAACTTAATTTCTTTTTTGACTTTTGTGGTCATGAACTTGGCGTATGCAACTCGAGTAGAGTGGCTGACTTCACCAAGTCTCGGGTTCAATTCAACTAACGATTGAGTGTTCATAGTTAAGTCAGCAGCTTTCATAATATGATGACGCAAGCTTTGGCGAGATCGCTGCCTTTGGAGAGCTTCCGAATGAGATCCGATCGGATTACGGTGTATCGTGCTTCGTCGAACCTTCGTGTTCCAATCTTCCGTTTTCCTAAAAAAAATGTTCCGGTTTAGATTTTTTACAAACAAAATTGAAAGCACATACATTTTAGAGCTTGATCTCTTTCCAATCACTTTAGCAAGTGTGCTGAACACATCCTTAGGATCTTTGACAGCTTGTAGTGTCTCGTTAATAAGGCCTTCTACGATTCCAATTTGGAAGTCTTTCAAAATTCTTCTTTCCATCATTTTTCCTTTCTTGCCAGCAACTGAAAATAAATTTTCTTCAAAACTGTTCAGTTTTTAATATTTTTTGGAAAAAAATCTTACCGTTTCCATCATCTTTCTTTACGACTGGTGTTTTCATTCCGTTCTTGTTGAAAATGTCAATCAATTCATAACGCAGCGTACTGATGTCTTGTCTTATTTCCATAACGTCATCTTCCGTCACTCCGAAGTCGTCGCGTTTTCTTTGTTCATCACAAACGTAGCGGCGAACCAAAAGCTTCATGACGCTAAAAAGACAGAAGGTTTCAAATAGAATTTAAATCGCGTTTTGTTTTTACTTGTCGTGTCGTTTTTTGGCTTTGTCTCGAGAACGTCTCTAGAAGGGGAAAAAGTGAGTTCGTAAATGACTTCTAGAGACAAAGTATCACAACTCACGATAATGCTATTATTTGTCTTTTCATCCTTGCCGCATCCTTTTAACATTTTCACTGTAGGAAGCAAGTTGAACGGCACAGCTAATGTCAATCCGTCGTCGAAGTAGCTGCCAACGAGAAAACATGTGTTTGTTAGAAATCCGAATGACTTTAATTTTTCTTACCTGATCCACAAACCAGAACGAGCAAATTTCCATTCAGTGTCACTTCGTTCCGAAATTATTTGATAAGAGTTCGACATCATAGCAATCAGCATGTTAAGAAGCACGATAATGTTGATTACCGAATAAGAACCAAACATCAGCAGTGCCCAAAATCTGGTGAAACTTTTTATTCCTTGCAGATCGAAAGCCATCAAGTCTACAAGACCAAACGATGCCCAAAACAGAGACTGAGAAGTTTCAAAGAGGCTGAAAATAAATATTCACGTTAAATTGTATGTGCATCGAATCTAAAATTTACTTTGAAAAACGTCTCCAGATTGCACAAGCTTTTTCGTTATTCTCAAAATCCGGCTGACCGTTTGGTAAATGATAACATTTGTTCTTCTCCAAGTCGGCATAATACCTGAACAAGACATTGACATTAAATTTGACAGAAATTAGTGAATTTTGTGATTATGTCAATTTGTGGCACTTACCACATAAGCTGATTCAGTCCACAACCGAATGCAAAGAGAACGAGCGTGTATATGAAGAAAAACTTGATGATGTCAATAATCATTCGACCCAGCGAGACTTGAAGAGGTCTGCAAAATTGAAAATGTTTATTGAATGTTTGACAATCGCTTTCTTTTTTTTACCCAAGATGTGGGTTGATCGAAAATATGTGAACCTGTGAAATTCAAACAAGATAAGATTCAGATCTGCAAACTTTCGAGTAAATAATTACCAGTTTGAGAAACGAGAAAATCATTCCAGCAGCAAACGCACCTTCAGAGAGCAGCATCGGATCAAACGGCGACCAATCTTCTCGTGGGTACCTTTGTGAAAGTAAATGTTCGTAAAAGTAAAATAAATTTTCACCTAAAAGTTTAGTTTAATTACCAAGGATTGAGACCTCGAGCAGCATCGCGTTGAACCGTGTACCAAGAAGTAAAGCGTAGACTTATCCAAGCGACGTAGAACGAGTTCGAGATGAAGTCGACGATGTTCCATAAATCTGAAATAAACATTTGAAAGGAATTAATTTTAAATATCAGTCATGACGTGATTAACAATTCGGAAGATTTAATTTTCCTACCTGATGTATAATCCAGCAATCCTGCCGAGTACAATGATCGTATTTCGCCCCAAATCAATGCAATAATGTAAATCATGCATGCAGATTCCGCAAGTCCAGGTAAAGCGCCGCGTTCGTGCTTTTTCCAATATTCCAAAACAGAGTGAATCCTATTTAGTTGTGAATTTACAAATTTATTTATTGATGATTATGAAGTACTTAAAACAATTTCAAGTTACCAAGGATTTCCGAACCATTCGAGCAAGAGAAATTCAACTCGCTGACTGGCAGCACCAAGCAAAGCTTTAAGATATAAAAAAAGCGGTAGAACACGAGTTGAAGAGGAGTTTAAATACTCACTCAGAAAAAATGCGTAACTGGCACTGTGTGTTATGAACTTGACGAAAGGCTTTTTCATGAATTTTCCGATTTCCGAGTTGGGTGCAACCACTGCGGCATTGAAATCATTTAGTCGATTATATCGTCAACCCATCACTTCATACTCACTGTAAACGCTGCAGTAAAAAGGGAACATCGACGCTAGTTGAGCGACTTGAAAGCATTGTCCAACCATTCCTTTACGTCTGAATCCGGGCAAACCGTCGTACCAAATTTTGGCCAACAGTTGTTGTACGTTGGGATGAGCGACAAACTAAAATTGTTACAAAAACAGATTTCAAAGTCACACGAACCATTAAATTTACCCGTTTTTGCTTATATTTGATGGCCAATTTCAATCTCTCGAGGGTTTGGCGCTCGCCTGGCTCCCAGTTCTCTCCACTGGGATTAAAGTTCAGCATAATCTCAAGCTCGTTACTAGTGCGAGCGTGGTCCAAAAGAGAAGTTGCAAACTCCTGCGTGTTTTTCCGCATTACATTGTACTCGGAACGAAACTCAGTTTCCATCCTACTCAACCGCCTTAATTCCCAACTCAGTTCAAAAGCTGTTAAAATTGGATCCCTCGAGCTTAGGGCGATTAAAGAGCTTGACGACAATGCCTTGTAAGCATTAATGCGTGACTGTGGATTCAAAAATGTGTCGTTTTACTTGAGTAAGCATTGACATGTGGCTCTAGGTTATCACCTGACTGTGCCGCAGAGAATCATTTTCTGATGAATTAACGCACTCATCGCACCCGCACCTTAGAAATTTACATTTATACTCTGGACTTTTAAATAGATGTGATTACTTATACCTTACGTCATGCGGCATTGGCAATGAAGCGCCTCGATCCAAAAGAATTTTTAGAATCTCGTAATTATTTTTGTGGGCAGCAAGAATGAGTGGCGTGATGTCTTGCGTGAAACTGGATGATGATCTATCGACAGATTCCCAGCTATACGGCTTTCCAGGCACGTGATGTTCTTCTTCCCATAGCAGAAGAGTTTCCACTGCTTCAACATACTCTTCGCTGATTGCGTGCAGCAAAGCATCTTTCACTTCAATGCCTTCTTCTAGAAGCAAGCGGATAAGCTCGATGTTTTCATTTTCAATCGCAGCTATCAAAGCCGACCTTTCCAACGGATCCACGCAGTTAATGTTCAACTCTTCATTGTCTTTAAACTCAGCGATGAGTTTTCTAACAGTTGCAAAATCTCCTCGCTCGGCTGTCAGCAGAAATCGTTTTTCCGTTGGAGTCAAACTGATTTCCGTGACGGAATCGAACTCGTTCATAGGCTTATTGTCGGAATCCAGCACAACATTGTTCAGGCTGTTCTGAGATGAACTTTGAGAAGTAACCAGATTTTCCTTAGACTCGGTCCTCATTTCCAAACTTGCAGATAAGAACGAAATGTAGTTAGGCAAGGATTTTAGTTTAAGCAGGAATTTTTGGTGTCTAATTTTTGGTGTGGGTCAACATTTTGCTGCATTTTCTGACCGTGAATAACGCTAACAAGTTAGTTGGCAATGCAAACGCATTCAATTTACTGCTTCAGCGTGGAAAAAATCAATTGGTTCAATAAGGTTTCGTGTTCAACAAAGATTACAAAATGTGATATCGAATTACTTTAGACATGGCTGTGTGTTTTGGCTATAACTAGATAAAGCTTGGATGGTACAATTTTTATAGTCCACTGCGATTACGTAATTAGATTTTTTTGAGCGGTACCTCAACGAAGTATTTATTTGATTTAAATTAATCATTGAACAATTTCAATAATTTTTTTGGTGAGTAGCATGGGCTCAACATTTTAACTAGAACTTCTTGCAATTATTTCAAGCTTTATTTAAAAAAAAATCCAGTGCTTTAAAACACCAAGCGATAGTTGGCACTAATTGAATTAAGGTATATTATGTAATATTTTTCACATCTCGTTTTAAAATTCTATTCCATCGACTGCAGTTTCATTCTGAACAAATCAATTTTTTGTTATAGAAAAGCAATTATCTGCCATCGCTTTATTGGTCACTCCTTGGATTTATCACAAATCATCTATCGACACTTGAATTTTTCCCCTTTTCGTTAGCGCTTTGAGTCCGGACAGCAACTGAATTGATGAATGAAATTGCCAGCCAACGCCGTTGAAGACAATTGCGGTCAGATGATAATTAAATTAGTCGAATTACTGCTTTGTTCTTGTTCTCAAGATTTAAGCGACTTTGGTGCTCGACGATTGATTTTTTAAATGTCCGTTGGTGAAAGTTCCACTTGTAAACGGCAACAGTCACCTTTTTGCATTACGCGGATTGGTCTAAACGGTGTGAGAATATTCATGTCGAACGATCGTAATCTCTCGTTTGTAATTCGATATTAGTTGCTGTGAGAAAAATGTTAGACACGTGGTTCATTTCGCTGTATTTGCGTCCGAAATTTGATCCTTCACGTGAATTTGAGCGCGAAACAAGACAACAAGTAAGGACCACCTTTGTATCGATTAACAATTATAAGTCAACCGGTTCTGGAAAATCAATAAAATCAGGTTGTTAATTAATCGTAAAGCCGAATGAGCTCTTTTTGTTCTTCATAACTCTGGGTTGAAAATGAAAGTTATTAAAAACTCGTTCTAATCAGCGGTAACGGCTGAAATAGCATGCAAAAAGGGGATATATGTGGAATTTTTTTCAATCCCAAATATTCATGAATAAGAGAAAAGTTCTCTGTGTTTTGTATGTTTGTATGTTTTGTATGTTTCGCGTGTTTTCGCGTGTCTAAACTCTTGACCTTAATTTTAATGCCTTTCACAAATCATGTGTTCCGTCCATTATGTGCCTTCTGAAGTGTCTGACATGCTTCACCTCTCGACAAAAATTCCACTCATTCATATTCCACACACAACACAAAGTCCTGCATATAAATGAACAAGAAAATTTCAAAGTGTGGCATAACTTAACCCGGAATGTATGCACTCCGACCATTCTCAACTGTCACTATACCACATTTTGAAATTTTGACGATCAAATATGAACAAATTCTTGCAGAGGTGTTCAGTGAAATGTCGAGGAAACATTACTGTCCACGCGTTTCCTTCTATTTTTGGATCAAATTGCCACCAATTCTTATTTAATTCTTCAAATTTCTTTCTCGCCCAAATTACTGTAATCAGATCCAACGTCGCTTCTATCAATGAGTTAACCGTGAGAGAGAAAAAAATTCTCTTTCCTCGAAACGCTTTTCCTCAAAGTGAAAACAAAATCCGTTCAGTTCTTGCTTGTCGCTCAAGTAGTAAAAATCGCCGCAGGAAAAAATTATTTTCATCGGCAAAAAACAACATTCTGATTAAATCGCACAGTAATAAAAAAATAAACACGACCATAAAAAGTTCAGCAAAGGAAGAAAGGTGGAATACAAATTGTTATTGCGTTTGCACTTCTAAAAATAGATCACAGCGATGTGATCTCGCTTGTCAAAAGAGTCGCGTTTGAAAATTTGTTTGGCAATTTTAAAACGTAAAGAAAATCAAAGTGCTTTCATTCACTCGTCGGACGCGGCAAAACTTATGTAAAGCTTTATGTATCACTACCAACACGCCTTCGCCTAAGGTTAATGCATTTTGAATCGTTGGAACGTGCTATTAAGAATTATGGACAGAGTTTTATCTTATCAAACTGCACAAAGGGCCAACTCGAGTTCGAGGTGAGAAATTTTATTGCGCTAAATTTGGAAAACTTTCCACGAAGGTTTTTGGAAAATTTTCCGTGACGAAGATTGTTTCTCTCCTTCAAAATATACGCAACTGGTCGACTTCATCGTTGGCAAAAACCATGTTTACGAATGCCTTCGCGAATGTGTTGATCGATTATGTCGTTTACACAGGAATTTATGAGAGCGTAGTCGTCTTTTGTTTTATTACTTCAGCTAGGTCGTTAATTTGCTGTCACTAATCCATTCATAATTCAAATTGCAGCAACTTCGATGTCCATGCTTACATCTCGAAAAGGACATGTATTAGGTTTGTATGCAATCTGGCTGTAAATTTTTCGAATCTTTAAAAAAAATTGTTTTCCGCAGCATGACCTTGTCGTTCGCGTTTTTAACTTTAATTCTTGGATATCTCCTGGGAAAATCAACAAGTGACAGTCATCACCAAATGCGTGATCATATTCGTAAACAAAATGTGCCTTCACATCAATCACAGCACTATGGAAAAAGTTTTGACGATATTGAAAATGATTTGACAGCTTTCGTAGAGGATCATTCGAGTCTTCAAAGTTATTACAACGAGACTTTTTTACAATTTGAAAATAATTTGAGAGGAAACTTCACAAGATGCCTGTCAGCGACACAAAAACCTTTAGAAGACTATAGCCTCGAAGACTTTTTAAGAAATTTCTTGAGACAAGAGTACAAAAGCTTTTATGCGTGCGCAAAAAATGTAAAATCTTTCTTGGAAAGGTTCGATGAACAACATTTTTGAAAACCAAGTTCGTGTTCATTCAATCAGCATTTTTTTCATTGCGTTGACTAATTAATGTCTAATTGGAGTCTACATTTTACTAATTTAAAATTCTTAGTGTAAAAGCTTTGTTAACGCGACTGATAAATTGATAGTCATTCAATAAAGTTTGAGTAAATTTGCAATGAATGGTGGCTGTTTTACTTCAGGTAAGTTGTTTCAAGTCATTGGAATCTTCTCTAATCAAAGCTTCTTTTGAACGTATTAAAAAACAGCAAAGGAAAATTAGTTTTATTAAGCCGCTTTATTAAATTTTCTCTGATTTAGTTTCAATATTTAACGTTTAAAATTTGATTTGAAAACAGCGCAGCCGGCCGCCAAATATCAGAACGTCTTTCGACGACTTCATCGAGCAGAAAAGTTCACTTTCGTGTTTTCGTTTAATTTTAAGTAATATCGTGTGTAAACTCGATCAAAGTCATTTAACCGCTTAATAACTTCGGGAACAGTGCCTCATCCTAGATCTGAAAGAGTGCCCGAGAAAGCGGGGGTTGACGCGAGATGAACAGTTTACAAATTTGCATAAGAATTCCATCTCTAAATGGGAATTTCATTTAACTTGAGCGAAGACAAAAGTGAGAGATAATTGTGTAATTGAATGTGTGTGAAAAGAAAACAAGTTCAAATTCATGTGAAAGATCATAAAAGCGAGAATGTCTTCGACGTGAATGAATCTTCTTCTTCGCCGTGTCTTGCCTTGCGAAAGAAGAAAATCTTCCGCCTTGCGACTCTTGAGCGTCTCGTTAATTAGTAGTTTTGAATTCCATTAATATTTGACGCTGACCCTAATGCCTGCGAGAAAATAAGCGAGGACACACAAATTATAATTACGACACATTGAGGATTTCAACGCGACGAAACAATTTTTAGTGAAAATGAGTGGAAGTAATAATAACGAAAGCATAGAAAAATCAATGAATGGTAAATATTCGCAATTGCTTCATTTCTGAGTAGAAAATTTCTCGCGCTATCCAGTTTGCAAGCTTGTCGCACTTTCAAAATAGTTTCTCAAGGACGTTTGAGGACGTATTCTTATCTTTGCGATAAGTCAAAAGAATGTTCATTCAAACAAACTTCCTTATCTCTTAAAGACGCGAGCACTGCGGCCTCTCAAGCGCCAACCCGCAAAAAGACGAAAAAAACCGCTAAAAAGAATGTGCAGCCGAGTAACTTGAATAACAGCTACGAGCACCACTTAGAGAAGTGGCTAGAGAACACGTCGAAAATGAATTTTGAATACAACAATCTCGACGGGAACTGGCCATTCATGAACCCACCCAACGCATTTCAACAACAACCATCCAACCGCAAAGGCAACAGCCACCTACAGCAATACAGTTCAAACGATCCAATTTCATTACCCTCGCACATTGTAAGTTTCACTCTGCAGCTGTTACTTCACCGTTTCTGCAAGTCGACCTTCGCTTTTATGATAATTTCTACGAATTTTAATCGCTGTCTCTTAGAACACAACCCTCGACGGCTCACCGTCCATAGCGGCCTTCATGAATTTCAACAGTTCATTCAAGCAGCAGTATCCGCATTTGCTTCAAAGGCAGAAGTCGCAGTCGCCAATAAACAACGACCCGCTCACATCGATGAGCACACAGCAAGACTTCATGAGCTTGCCATCGATGAGCCTGCCGAAAAACGATAAAATTCCGTCGACTGACCAAGACAAGCTCAACGATTTCAGCAGCCAAATGAGACGGTAGGTTCTTATCTCAAAGACATAAAGTCGCGAGAGACTGTTTTTTTCCCCCAAATGACATTCGCTTCGGCCTTTCTCACGACTCTTATCCAATCTTCGCTGAATTTTATGCCATTTCATTGCGTTTTGTTCACGGTTTCTCTTCTCTTTGCCTTTACCGTTTCTCACTCTCTGTTTTGCTTTCAGTTTTAACGATTTGCTGATCGATGACACACCTAAGCCCATGATGAACGCATCCAATAATAGCACTAGACCAAATGAATCAAGTCTCGATGATGAACTAGACGATGACGAAGAAGACGGTGACCAGGAAAACGCACAGCAGAACGTCGTGAACAACAAGACTCTCCTCGTGACTCTGATGAAGCAAATTAATTTGTTACATGAAACCAACACCAAAATATTCCGAAATCTGCACGAAACGAAAGGTAAGTGGGTGAAAAGCTTCAAATTAAGTTTGCGTTTCGAAGCCTTAGTTGAACAAATTACTTAGTTTCCAATATTTTGATGTACTCGTAGTTGAAATGGAAGCTTTAAAATATGCACCAAGTTGGGACTTGCGTCACCGTAGAGATAGCGTGAGTGGCTTAAGTGTTCACAGTCAGCCTTTTGGTTTTGGAGGAATCGCTAGCCCAGCACCAACCTATCATAGTCAAGGTAATAATCATTAAGTTCTTAGTAAGCTCGTTATTGATTTGTACTTTTCGTAGGTGGATCCAACTATCCAGGAGTCGTGACAGATTTGATACGAGAAGTTCGAGACGCAGGTATTTTCGCTCAGTGATCCTTACTGGAACTAGTTGTCTTATTTAAAAATTGTTTTTATACATTTTAGGCCGAGTTCGAGACGAGTCTTTGATGAACCGAGTGAAAGCCATGGTTGATGAAAAATCCTGGACCGTAAACGAGTCGAATATGAGAGTTCTGCGAGATTTAGAGGAAGTAAAGGTAAATAGGAAATGAAAATTGCTTAAAAAACTTTTTTCTCATGCATTTATTGTTGTTTAAGATGCATCTACACAATTTGAAGCTTGATCGTCAAACGACCAGCGATAGACTCTCAAAGCTCGAGCATGAAGTCGGCTCGATTAAAAATTTACTCACAGTGGGTAACACATTCCAGCAATACTCGCCATTTCCAGCAACGTCCACTTCCAATCTTGCCAACGATCAAATGAAGAGAAGCAATCTGAACCTCAGTTACGGAGTCATTAACAACTCAGGCGATGGCTACTCCAACGATGAAAGTTTTCACCATAAGCGGTATGTTTCGCAATCGCCACCAAAACGGCACGAAAACGACCTTGAAGAAGACGATTCGCATCATTCCGTCATTCAGCTTGAGAAAGACACATTGAAGCTTCGTCGAGAGCTGCAAGACGCGATCGCCAGTAAAAAGAACGCTGAAAGTAGAATTCTTGCGTACGTATAGCGACTTAAACTCCATGGCTGGGTTAAATTAACGACTATTCATTTATTCCCTCTGATTCTCTCTGCATCCATCATCACTGCTATTTCGCTTTGTAGTTTAGAACATTTGGTTACTTCATTAAAATCCCCAACACAACAAACTAACAACAACTATCATTCTTCGAATAACCAAGCAAACGGTGCTAATAAAAATTCATTGTCATCAGAATTTCTACAGCCTCAGCAGCATCAGCTTCAGATCCATATAAATGGTGGTGACCAAGCCAAGCAGAGACGCAGCGCCGAACAACACGTGAGCACACCCATTGGCAGTCATACCAGTCAAACCGTAGGAAAACTCATGTCTCCAAAATCTGCGAAAGCCTCACCGGTTTTGCTATCTTCGACGGGCCCCGTGACGGACCTTTGAGGAAGTCTCGCATTGAGCGTGAAGAGATGTCGGTGAAAATGTGCCATGATCATTACTAAAGATCTTTATTTTAATACGACACCAAGTAACTACTAAAATTGACCCGATCAAAACAAATTCGTAGATATTTTCAAAACTATTGACTTTTTAACAAAAACATAATTCCAAGGACTAAACTCTAGTGCCTTCGAGTAATTGCGAATAACAATTCGAATATTTATTTAGTTAAAGAAAATAAAATTACCACACAAAGCAATTGATTTGTCCTAGATAAAGGAATTATTTCCAGGTACTGGAAGACAAAATCGAAACATTGATATAATTTCGGCTAAGCTGTTTGCAGCAAATGGAAAACGAAATATGACACAAAGTATTCAAACATAGACTTGCATATTATGAAACATCGTACCAAGAAAAGCCGGAAAGTTTAAATGTCAATGAAGTTTTTATAAATTCGGATAGGGCTTCAATGTTTTCTAATTTTTCTATTCCAACTGGTGTGCCTTAACCTGTGATAGTTCCATTCAAAATCAATATTTCCAATATTTCCTCACATAAACATGATTCTGCTGAAATAGTAAACAATACAAAACTCCGATCTCTTTGTTAACAATTTATTTCAGATCTCAAAATTGTTTTTTTCTTTGAAAGTTGTTTGGAAAATTCTTTTTCTTGTCTTAGAGATACAGTTCAAAACTTTGAAGAAGAGAAGACTTTCTTTGATAAAACGAATGACAAGTTTAATTTGTTGACATATTTACCTAATTACACATTAAAATTTCAAGTTCGTCTTTGGTTGGTTTAGAAATAAATAAATAGATGGCAATGGTCAAATAAATAATAAGCAACATCGATGATTCTTCGTCCGTATCACAATTCGAAAGGGACAAATTTCCTCAACATACATTAAAGGCAAGAATCTTGACTAGAAAAGTTATTGCAAATGTAAACAAAAATTCCATTGATGAGAAATCAGAAAACTCAAGAATTTTCTGCAGAAACAAAACAAATTAATTTCGCTAAAACATTTACATTTCTGGAATGTATTTTTAAAGATTTAGAATGTGTGGAAATTCCGGCAGATTCCACAGCCCAAAGCAAACTCTTCACCGGTCGGTGGATGAACAATGTGCAATGGACACTCATCGCCCATCAGTTGTGACGCTTTGGGCCCTGCTGGACATTTCGGTAGTTTGATCTTGGGAATGTTTGTCAGTCGTTGGAAATCGTCATGGCACGTGTCGCAGAAATGCGTCGTTCCGAAGCAGAAAAACACTGCGACTGAACAGCAGTAGCGGCACTTGTACTCGAGGAAATCCATTCCGTGTTTTGGGCACATCTGTGTGGTGATCAAGTTAGCTTAATTTCTCTTCAAAATCTGGCTAGTGTCTTACCTGTGCTTTCGCGATGTCACTGCAGCCACCACAAACCAGTTCTTCTGGGTTGAAGTTTTCGCCAAGTTCAACGTCACATCGAGCTTCACCGCCATAATAAGCCTAGAAAGTATTAATGAGTAAATTGCAATTTGACCCAAGCTTTGATCTTACTTTCTGGCACTTGCAACAGACGTAATACGCGTAACGTTCCATCGCATAAACTGTGAGATCTTTGTGATCATCAATCACGTTTCTGTTGGATCCCTCGTACTTCAGACGCATCACCGCTTTTCTTTTGACGTCGTCTTTGAGAGCGTTTATTGGTTCGAGAAGATCAACAAGAGAGTCGTGAAAAATGTCAGTCTTGCATATTGGACACTGCGAAAATGCAAAGCTGATCTTGGCACCGTTCCATCTCCTGCAAGTGAACTCGTTAAAGAAAATTCTTGAAGTTTTAATTTTCCAATACTTACTTTTGAAGTATCAATCGTGAACAGTGGAAGTGAAAAACATGTCCGCAAGCCATTTGAATTGAAGGTGCGCACGACAACGCTTCGGTGAAGCAGATCATGCACATGTCATCACCGTCTTGTGTTAGTTTTGGCTTCTTCGCGTCGAAGTTAGCAATGGACTGGCATTTCTGGTGCAAGCAAGGCAGACAAGTTGATTCATTGATGATTCCACCGCAGAAGTGACCGCAAGCTAGAATCTTTGAACATGCATTGGCCGAGTATTCTTGACATTGTTGTTCGACGCAAACATTGCCGACTGCCAACAGCCCTGAGTTTCCATAAACTCCACAGAACCGACAACGTCCGATCGCGTTTTGTGGGTCGCAGATTATGATGTTGTGGCCATCGCGGAACTCGATGATTCCCTTCAAAGTTTTGCTGTCAGCCAGCCCAAGCAACCAGAAAAGCTTGATGCGACCACAGCTTTCATGGAGTTCAACTTTTATCGATTCTTCTTCTTCCTTGCAAACAGTTCGATGGTGATTCCAAGTTTTTCGGTTCAGATGCAAGAAGCGATCGCAGTCACAGCAAAGCGTTCCGCACTCAGCGCATTCGATCACCGCATTTGTAACGCTATCGTCGTGATTGATACACAATGGCCTCTTGTCTCCACCAGTCTTACTCCACTGGCCTGATGACAGCTTCACGACATGATCTTCGTTGAGAACGCACAGACTCGCAAGCGCTAGCCAGATTGTCGATGTCTTGAGGCAGGTTTCGGGCTGTCGATTCACTTCGTCCAGATGCGCAAGGTTGATTATGCACTCAGCAACAGCAGTTTTTGTCACACTCGACCATTTCTCGGACATTTTACCGCTGATCATGTCTTTGATCAGGCAAATGATGTTTCCAGCAAGTTTCGTCGACGCGGTGCCACACAAAAACCATCGCTTTCGCGGATCTTCTTTGAAACTCATCGAATACTTCTCGATCGACTCGCATTCCCGTGACGAGTTTGACATGTTTGATCCTGCGTCAGTGCCACTGCTGACCTGGTGTTGATAAAGCGGTGCAGCCTTCTGCGTCATTGTCGATGAAGACTGTACAACAGGTGGCATGATGTAGTCGCAAAGTTTCACTGTCAAGTTTTTGTTGTTCAGTGGATTCGACCCGTTCTTAAATTTTACTTGAATCTGCAGTGATTTCGCAATGATGGCTAGAAGAATGTCGATGATCCCAACAGATGACTGGCTCGGCGGTTTTGGATTCTGCAGCAAATGGTTGATGTCTTTGTGCGGCTGGAATTGGATCTCGAGGATGTTGCACAACGTTTCCGGGGATATTTCCGGCAGAATTCTTCTTAGCAGCAGTGTAACTTGTCGCTGGACTCGTTCACTGCCGGTGTGCAGCAAAACAAACAAGTATTTGATCAACTCAATCTGATGCGACAAATAAGACCGCCCAACTGAACTGCCCGAAAGCGCCAGAACCATGCTAAGCATTTCGAAGCAGTAGACGTCGTTTGACTTGGGAATCGCGACTTCACTCGTACTCATCGTGCTTTTGATGATGTTACTGATGCTGATGGTGCTGACGTGAAGTTCCCACTCTTCTCGCGACTTCTGGGCTTCTTTTTGAATCGAGTGCACGATGTGAACGATGATCTGTTGGCATAGGTCAAGGTCAGAAGAATGTTGGAAACAATTTATTTGAATGTTTACCTGTTTCTGAAGATGCGTGAGCTTGCTCCTACTAAACAAAATGCCCACCATGTGTTCTCGAAGGTCTAGAGAGTCGCCACCCGGAGAATCTGCGTGAGATTCTGCCATCGATGGCAACAGATGACTCACGGGGCGCTCCTGGTTCGTTATCAGCTTTCCAAAAACCTGGTTCGTCAAAACACGGAACACACGCAACGTTTCAAGTTCGCAATACTTTTGCTGGATGTGGTGCGCGTTTGTGTTCTTCTTAGCGAACAAAGCCAACTCTTGGTTGACTTTCGTGTCGTTGGAACACCCGAGAATTTTAATCTGTCGAATTCTGATGTTGTTCTCGACACCTCGAAGCTCGACACGGAAATGCGTGTTGGTTTCTTCTTTCACCAGGACAGAATACCATGTACCGATGTTCGATTCAGTCTCAACGGTTTCAAGAAGATTAAGCTCGCCCAGTGAAGCGCCACTGAAGACTGTGAAGCTCGTTACCTTATGCTGCGAAAGAAAGTTAAATTAGTGTGGTTCAAAGGCATTGCTTTCATTGTTCTCACCGCTAAGTCTCTACAGTTGTCGATGTGGATGTTAATCGACTTGCACACATAATGTGGTTTGATCATCGATATTTCTATGATCTTCGGCTTGTTCCGATCTTCGTCGTCACTTTCCCAGAAAGTTTCCGTGGAGTTGTCGGTTAAAGCGCTCGCCATGGCTTGGCGCGATGAAATTATCAGCTCGAATACGTCAGTGATGTCCACGTTGTTGTGCACTTCGACCATCATTTTGTCTTTTAAACCTTTCACGTTGATAACGTCCAAGTCTACTTCATGCGATTCCAACAGCGCTGTCGAGAACAACAAATTTTCTTCGTTGAACTCTTCACTTTTTGACAAAATCTTTGAAATATTGCCAAACACATGCGAGTTGTGTAAGAACTGATGATCATTTGGTCGAAATTTGATACCAAAGCATTGAATTGCGAGTCGTTGAAGCGCCGAACCAGATGGCAAACTGAGAGTAATGTCCGCGATGCTTTGCAGAAGCATGTGGAGATTCTGAGAGAGAAGGTTTTGAACACGATCGTCAACGTTTAATATCACAACGGGATGTTCGTAGCTGACATCTGAGTCTTCCAGCTTAAGCGCATTTTCATTTTCGTTTTTGGTTTGAACAAGCGACGAGATGAACCACCACAAAGAGTCGTGAACGCTGTTTTGAAAAAAAAAATATTTAAAAAAGAAAACAAATTTTCACGCTATTTGCACTTACCTGATTGTCTGAGTTACAGTTCTAAGAAGCCAATTCAAAGCTTGCAAGCCGTAAACACTGCAAATTGCTTTCCGCAAGTTTTTCCTAAGCAAGTATCGAAGCTTTTCGAGATCGTGCTTCTCAAAGATGAAATTAATTGTTGGCCGGTTTAGGAAGGAATACGTCTTGGAAGTATCTTCAGCGTTTTGATGCTGATGGAAAAGGTCGAAGAAAGCGTTCTCCGCCAGCTGTTTCATCTCCAGTGTGTCTTCCATTTCTTCTGCGGAATAAAAAGTCTTAAATTTTGAACTTGCATTCAATTTTGATGGCCTACTTCCTATGTCGTGCGATGACGAAACCTCGCTGAAGCCCTTTAACGTTGGATTTAAAACGTGATCTGGTACCAGCTTCTTCAAGTTTTTGGAAGGAAAGTTTAGCAGACTCGCTTCATTCGCTGTAAAATAATAATCGGTCAACGATTTCCTCGAATTTTACAAATCACAGCTCAGTAAGTGTTGAAGCCTGTGACTAAATGTCAATTTCTACTTACATGAGTCACACAAGCAAGTTTTTTTGCGCCGCATAACGACGATGTTATCATTGTTCTGATGAACTTGATTGCCGCCCACAGTGCAATCATGAGCCGAGACGTCTCTGTTAATTGGATTGTTTGAGTAGAAACCCCAACCTTGGATCATCGAGAAGCTTCGATGGAACTTGCTTTCGTTGAATGCCGTGCCTTCTTGGTTTTTGTTTGGCTGTTGTTGACCAATCGCCGTGACATCGTTGAAGTTTTCCATGCTGAAAACGTTGCAAGAATCGGAACCACTGATTTTGCTATTCAGCAATTCCAAGCATGTTATGCTTTCAGGCGGAGTCCAAAGAAGTTCTGGTGCAAGCGACTCGTCTGATAAAACTGGAACCTTCTTCGAATAGTAATTCGGAACCGAGTTTTGCTTTGGCAGTGAAGATTTTCTCGGAATTTCATCCGCAATCGTAGCTGATAAGCGCTGAGAGAAGTTTGATGTGTTGGGTTGCACGACAAAATCCGCGGCGCTGCTGTGCCTCGCATTAATTTTGTTTTTCAATGGCATCAAGTTACCGCCGGTAGTTTTGTTTATCAACCCACCATTATGCGAATTGAGATCAAGCAAAAACAGCGCATTATCTTTCATGGTGTCAAAAAACTCCATGCTCGTGTTATAGCAGAATTTTGACTTCTTGGTGAACGTCGACGGATTTATCGCTGGCAGAATCTTTTGATCTTGAACGGCCATTCGGGTTACTTGCGAATCATTGACGTTCAAAGTTTTCTTGTTGGAGACAATGTACTTATCACGGCATGGTTCACACAGTAAATACCAGCTCGTTGCACCGACGCCTTCTTCGCCGCATTGACCAGCCCAACCTTCACAGTAAACTCCATTAGAGTTGTAACCTTTGCCTTTGGCTGATTCTCCGCATCCAGGATGGCTGGTTTTGAGATGTTGGGTGAAGGCGTTTTGCTGATAAGGGCTCTGATGATTGCCAGGAACAACGTCAACGTCACATAACTCACACCAAACCGTGTTCTCGTTTGATCCACCAACGGCACCCAACGAAGCGTTGCCTTCGTCTATGAATTTCCTTGGTTTCAGTTTGCTTTTTGAGTATTCCGTGTCATTTAAATCGTTGGCGCTAGCTTTGGGCAACAATGCAGCTTCTTTGTTATCTTTGTTTGACAGAATTTTGTTAACGAATGTTTGAAAGTCTTTGTTCAGTTCATCCCAAACGAACACAAGACACTTCAGCGCCGGTGGACAGCCGTGGAGCCTGATATCATCAGTTAATCGGTAATCAGAATGCTTTTGAAGAAAGAAATTATGAAGCAATTGTTCAGGTTCGATAAAAATCACTTAAACATACCTCTTTGATCTTCCCACGCTGTTTCCTGTAATGAACGCAGCAATAACCACTTTTTGTCAGGGCTTCCAAGGTAGATGGTCGGGCGTTGAGATAATTGCTGGTGTTGGTGATCTCGACCGAATGTCGCTGCTGAATTTTCTCTTCTTTCGTGAGAACTTCGTGGCTTTGTTCCACCATGGTTTGCTCCATGCCGTAGATATTGTGCTTGGGAATTGAGGGATGGAACTTGAGGAATGATGCGCAAGCAATTGCGTCATGAACTAGACCTTCATGCCACAAGAATGCAGCGAAGATTGCTCGAATAGTTTCCGCGATCGACGGAGAAAGTGCCTGCTTCGGCGTGTTTATCTCTTCGTACTCAAGGTTTTTCAAATTGCTGTTCACGTTCTGGCTTTTCTGGAACGGATTTGTGGTTTTGAGCGACTGCGTTTCACTCTCGCTGACTTTGTTAAATTTGCTAGCTGGTATGAAGCTATCGTTAACTGGAGAAGTGAGATTGATGTCGTTTGACAACTTATCGGCTTCAATGTTGTCAGTTTTGAGATTCTTCAAGTCTAACGTGTTATTGTTGTAAACTTCAGGAATTGATCCAATTCGTTTGCGGATCGTCGCAGTAGTGTCGCCGATGCTGTCACGCTTCAGCCACTTCTGAAAAGCTTGCAGTTTGTGGGCGCCACCTTCAACCACTCCAGCAATTGCGGCTGTGATGTTCGATTGATTTGTCTTTTCCACCTGCGATTCCAGTGTATCGTCGAACGTTGGCGGCTTTTCATCGTCATCTTCAAGTTTGAGGTCTTCAAAGTTGTTTGTGATTTGAAGTTCACTTGACTGTTCCAAGTTGTTGTATTCGCAGTCGTCAAAGAACTTGACGTTATTCATGTCATCTGTTGGATGTGTCGTTGAATCGTTCTTCGATTCAATCAACGAGAACAGCAGCCGCTTCTCGAAGTGTTTATTGTAAGCCAGACACCATGCTTCAGATGGATACCACGACGACGAACAAAACTTCCTGATCGAGTCGGTTGAAAGCTTCACCCAGACACCGTCGCCGTTCTCAAGTTCATCAATAAACGAAATCACATCGTTAACCTTGATTACGCCGATTTGATCAGCCTGAAGAGTCGGATGCAACCGAATTCTCAGACCAGATGTGTACTCTGCGTAGTATTTTCGGTACTTGTATTGCGGCTGGATCTTTTTCAAGGCATGTTCCTTGATTGGAGGCGGAATATTTGCGTTGATGACTGTTACGTTGTAATTCTCATTGATTTGAACTCCGTCGATTATTATATTGATGATGTAGCTACCGCTCGCTTCGGGAGTCCACAGAAGCGAGTACGATTGATCTCCAGAGTCTTTGGCTGTCATTAAATCTGAAGTTTTGCTTTGAACGGGCGTATACATGCGCAACTCTTCAAACGAATATTGCGAGTATGCTTTCATAGCTGTGATTGATTTAATGCATATTTTTTCCTTCTCTTTAATGACTGGCTCGTAGCTGACCTTGCCCAGTGGCATGAAGACAGTTTGATCTTTGCACATTTTGTTGTAGCGCTTTTCATTTGAAATGTTTGAACTTAGGGCCACCTTCAACTGGATTTTTATGTTGGGAACGTAAACAATTTCGGCGTATTGATCGCGCGTCTCAATCACCAGCTTCGTTGGCCAACCACTCTGAATCGGATCTTGGAACAATTTCAATTCGCATCGGTTTGGATCCAAACGCGACTCGGGCTGTATCCATGACGCCAAGCGGCCACCGGCAGAATCGGGGTTAACGAACACAAAGTCCTTAAGAAATTGCTTCTCGTGTGACTGTTCAGAACTGGAAGAGAGAATAAAATCATTGTAAACCAGAAGAAAGTTTTGATGCGTATCAGTCCATGAACTGTTAAATTTAATGCATTAGTTTGTGTTGCATGCAATGACAAGTTTGATGCTTCTTTGAGCAACGATATTCTTTTCCGCTTCTCTTTTACTCTCATTTCCTCACATATGACTGCCGTGCATGTATTTTGTTACGGAATTGATCCTACGCTAGTGTGTTCATCCGAAACAATAGTTTACTCACATTGCACAACTACAAAACAAATCTTTTTTCTCCTAAGCGATACCAACATTTGTGTGTTGTGTAAATTTAAACTCTGCTTGTTCGACACAAAAAAAGAGAGAAAAACCATCGAGATTTTCAGTAGTGAATCACATCGTAAATGATCAACAAGCAAGCTCGAGTTTCGTGAAGTTTAAATTTCTAAAGTTTGGCTTCTTGTTCTTCAACTGTAAATTTAGCCAAATAGAAGAAAATATCAAGAATCCACAGACATTGTAAATAAAAGTGACACTGGAAATACTTCTGAAATTAAAAATAAATCGTCTTGAACTTCAGTGAGCGGATCTTTTGACACGAAAATATTTTTAAAGCCAGACGTGTCGGAGAATGTTGGAAAGATGATAAATAAAGGATATGGCTGCGATGAGAGAAGAAATGATAAATTAAGCTAAAAGTGCTTGTAAGTGAGTTCGACGTATATGAAAAATGTTGCCTTGGATATCGCGAAATGTGTTTCAAGATCTCGTAATAAACAATGATCAGTTGCAAGTGCCTGTGCATGTCTCGATTCCGAGTCGTTTCTGTTGATCATCATACTCGTTTCGTTTCTCAATCAAGCAAATCGCTTGTGAGTGACGCTTTGTAGAGAAATAAATATTCAAATTAAACCAAAAGAAAGAAAAAGAAAGCCAAAATACAGCCACATCGGATGGATCGGTTAAAAAAAGCAAAGCCAAAACGAAGCGACAAGTTGAACGGACAAGTGTAAAGAAGTGGCGGATATAAAAGAATGTTTGTTAAGCGATATGTCTTTCTAAATACGCAATTCGAAGCTCAAGTTGGTTTAATAGAAATTTATGTTTATCAGTTGGGTATTTAAGGGCACTGGCTAAGAAATATGTTAATTGCTTCAATCAACTGTCCCGCGAAGATAAATTTCGTGTTGATCCTACACTTGTAGCAAATGAATCACTCGTATGCAAAGCAGCATTCACCAACGAGCTCGATTGTGCGGTTAATTAATCAATTATCAGCTGGAAACAGGAACCAGTATTTCATAGCAAGCAAATGTGTGAGAAAGAAACCAGTTGAAAACAATTCATTCCGTGCAGCAGTTAACCAACACTGCTGAATCCGAGGGAGATACAACAATCTTTTGTTTCTTAATTGTTGTGTGGTTATCTTTTCGGGACCCCGAAAGCACTTCATTAATTTCTTCTTCTCACTGCACTTTGTGTGGCTGGCTGAGTGTTTTTGTATGGCAAACATGTTTGGTGGTAGTCAGTGAGAAACGTGAACTGTGAAAGTATCATGGCAGCAACAGGAAACAAATTGTATAAACTTCACAGCAACACTCATCTAGAATCGAATGACACAATATTTTAAAAGAAAATTGATTGGGGAGCGTTCATTTGAGTTGACATGTCGTAAAACTGCTTAATTTGCGTTGAGAAAACATTCAACGATCTGTAATTTCCTTGATTGCTGTTACCAAAAGGGTGACCTAACGTTTGAACAGCACCTTCTAACATTTATTTCTCGGTGATTTTGTTACAGAAACGTCGACAGTTAAGGGAATTTATGTGCCCATCCAGTTGGATTTAGAAGCGAGACACAAATGAATGAATGAATGAATAGAAACTAAATATAACTGGAACCGCCGGCTGTGTGAAGTGCATCGAAGCAGTCTTAAAACAAAAGCTTACATTAGAAGTGAAACGTGCTACTATTTTGGCTCTTAAATAAACATGAAATTGATTTAAGAAAGAGAAAAGAATAATCAAGCTCGAGCGGCGTGGAAGAAGATGAGAATCATCAAATGATCAACAAAGACAATGTGGAAGCGCAGAAAGATTTTGTTCTGTTTGATCGTGCTCGAGTTGTGGCTAATTACGGCAGTGCGAGCGAAGATCGACATTTGCCCTTCGGTGTGCCGATGCTTAAATGAGTCACATTTCGTCAAAATACACTGTGATTTTATCGAAAATAAGGTGAGTTGCGTTATCAGTTGGTTTTATGTCATGTAGTAAACAAAAATTACTCATGCTGAACAGTAATTGTGTGTTGGTGCCTACGACACACCAAAATACTTCAGTTAAAGTCATTTTGAGTGATTGCGTTTGAATAGGATTTCTGTGCACAGATCAACGAGACTTACAAATTGAATCATTGATCACAGAAAACACTCAATTAACTTAATTGACTTCTCCGTTGAATGCATCTCTGTCTTGATATTCCATTGCAATTGATATCAAAATAAATCGAACATGAAGCAGACATATGGCAAATATTCTAATTGTTTTATTTGCTGTACTTTGACTAGGAATACATTTTAGACGATGGATTGAGGCTTCCATTTTTGAGCAATGCCTTGAACATCACTCTTGGCGAAAAGTCAAGATTAATTGTGAAGAATGGCATTTTCAACGGTCGTAATCAAATTAACGCGATGACCATACAAGGGTCACGTGAAGACTTCAAGATGACTGAAAGTCACGTTGAGCTATGGAAGCATGCAATGAAGGGAATCTGGGGAACCTTTCCAGAGATCAGCTTCAGAAACCTCAAGAAAGTATATCTCCACGAGAGATCGCTGGATGGAGATCTGATGGAGATCAATCTGGTGGCGGAGAACATTTGGCAGCTGTCAGCAAACAAAGAAGTCTTCGGAACGACTACCTTCAACGCTTCGTTCAGTGATATCGCCGACCTCGAGTTGAAAGACGGATTTCTTCTCACAACAAGCTTTAATTTAACAAAACCAAAAATCTTTATCAACCGCTCGTGGATAAGAAACTTTTATCCGATGCGAGGGAAGAAATTGACCGAGCTGAGAATTGAGAACTCGGAGATTGAGAACATCAAGTCGTCGGCGTTCAACACGTTGGAGTTGCCGTCGCTGACTCTCGAAAATGTGACAATACAACGCATCGAAAGCGACATTTTCCGGGAAGGGGTGAGTAGCGACTTTGTGAACAGCAAGAACGGTTCTTTATAAATTAAATTCTTTAGATTGCCCTCGAGAGTTTGGCTGTGATAAACTGCAGAATCGAAAACATTGCTTCCAAAGCCATCCATGATGTTGGCATCACCAAGTTCACTTTCGAGAAGAACATGTCAGTTCTAACACGCATTAATAATCTTCATTTATAACAATGTATCAATTATTTTAGCGTTAACACTATCGATAGCAACGCGATAGACTTTGCTGGTAGCAGACTATCAATCGCTCACAACAAGCTCAACTTTTTAGGGCGTGACTGGCTGAGGTCAAGCGAATGGCACAAAGTCAACGTTCTAAACAATACTTTCGGTATCTTCGACAGTATATCTTTAGAGAACCCAACGTCCACGTTTGGAAGTGTCGAGTGCACTTTCAAGCACAATTCATTTACAAAGGTTCAAAAAGACTGCTTTAAGTCAATTAGCGAGAAGTGTCAATTTACAGAGCTGTTGTTCAAACAGAACTGCGCTTGCGATTTTCACAAATGGCTGGAAAAGCTATTTTCGAAATCGATTCCGCTGAAGCAACTTCAATCCGAATCGTTCTGCTCTCTCGACACGAACGATACTCTTCTGCGATGCTTGAAGGCTGAAACAGTGAAGTACGACCAGTACCACGAAGAGATCTGCAAAGGACGACGTTCAAAGTTAAAGTGCGACAAACTCAAAGTCGAGAAAATAAACGCGACTTTCATCGACTCGAAAGTTCTGTCAGACGACTTTGACTGGATGGAATACATTCATTACATTATTGCGGCGGCTCTATGTGTCATAGTTGTCCCTTGTGTCTGCATCGCAGTTGCCTTTGGGAGAAAGTCAAGAAACGTCGCAAGTGATCATTATTCACAAGGGACGATGCATCACCAAACAGACTTGCTCCAGTTGAGTCAATCCGAAGGGCCGCCTTCGTATGAAGCGTCGCTCCGGCCGACGAAAGTATTTTCCAACCACGATCACGTAATAATTAAGCAAACGTTAGACCTTATGAAGCAGAAGCAGCCAAAGGACAAATACGAGTTGGTTTACAACAACACGAAACGGCTGCTTCACGAACAACTCAACGAGTACCAGAAAGTGGGAATAATCGGTGATATTGTTCAAACCATTGGGGAGATCGAGAATAGTGGAGAAGACTTTGTCGCATTCACTGACATATTGTACAGGCATTTAGCACCTGATACAACAACAACTCCACGCAACGCAACGCTGGCCACTGCATCGCACGATCTGTATGCTGAACCGGGCTTACCTCACGCTGTTCAGACCGCTGCGAAATCTACGTCCGAGCATATCTATGCTGAACCAACAGCTTTGTCGCAGCAACAAACCAGGGTGCCTCTGTTGCTGTCGAACAACTACTCAAACCCTCTAGACTCAAACACCAATAACAACAATTTATACTCCGAGCCTGTGATTCACGACCAAAAAGTCGGTAAGTACGAACTCAAATTCCAAGCTTTTCAAATGCTCATGAAATCTAATCTAGGATCGTCAACTTTCAAGCCTATGGTAGCAACTCCATATGCAATTAGTCAAACGATCGATCAAGCGACCACCTCGAAAAACCTTCCTGACATCGTAAACCGAATGGAAGCCGGCCCGAGTGGTGAACTGAACCGCATCACAAGATCGCCAACCACAAATCGGAAAATTCCCGAATACACCGTGCCATCAACTTCGCATAAAATACCGGCTAGAGTAACGCAAGAAAACATCGAAGATTGGAGCGACGAATCGATGGAAAATTCACAGAGCTCAAATCATTCGGGCGGATCCGGTGCAACCGTCAAAATCGACGAACTTGTAGAGTATGCAGATACTGCCATTTAAATTGTAAATTGTAGAATTGCGTAAGTTCATTGACCAACTCAATCAACAAGCATTTTTATGAAACGCTTATGGAATGACTCACTTCCTGCAGCATACTTGCTACACCTGCAATCGATCGCAAAAAAGAAAGAATCCCAAAAGACTGTGTTTTTTACTCGACGTTTGGATTATCGTGGTTTGTAGAAAAAGTAAATAAAGAAAAATTATTGAAATTACTCAAATTTGCAAAAACGGATTTTTGTATTTATTTCTTCGTGATCCTTTAGTTTATGTTTCGAAACTAAGCCGCATTTTTGTATTATAAACGAAACAGTTTTGTTTACATTCGCTTGAAATCGTGAAGTGACACACAGGCTGAATATTTTTTTCTTCTAAATACGCGCATCAATCACAATTGAAGTGTGGATCGCATACGGTCCAAACGAAAATTTTCACCCATTGTGTCTTTTTTTAAGTATTGAATGAAAAGTGTAAACAAAGTTCTATCACAAGCGCAATCGAACACGTTTATTCAAAAACGTTTCGCGCTGGGGAAACTAGAGAAAAGTTTTTTCTTATCGTATCTTATCGCGAGTAGTTCTACAAATATTTACCTCACGAAATGCCGTCATCGTGATGTCGTTACAGTCAAGATTAGGACACTTAGGTAGTAAAGTGACTCGTGTTAGTGTGATTTCATCGAAGCCAAACATTTTGAATGTATTTTTGGTTTTATTCTTGTTCATCAGCACGATAAGAGAGAAATAATTACGATTGACTTACTCAGTTTGAAATGAAATCGGCGTGCGAGTAGGTCGTGAAGTTGCGAAATTACGAAGAATTTTATTTTACAAATACAGAACAAAGACTAAAGACGATGAAAACATCTACTGGTGCAATACTGAGCTTGTTTCTACTGCTGTCAGTCGTTCTTTGCCAAGACGAGGATTACGCTGACGTAAATTGTCAGTACGAGTGGGGTGGAACCGTGTGCGACTGCGTAAATTTGAAATACGTAATGTCTATTTGGCGATATTTTTATTTCCTATTTTCATTCAGTTTTCACGCCTATTTTTAGCTCATGCGAATGCCAGTTTTGCATGGAAACATCCGAACTATTCACGTAAAGAACTGTGAACATTTTCTCGTTCCCACAGACTCACTCATCGATTTGCCTCAATTGGTGGGAATTAAGTTTGAAAACATACGTGAACTAGTTCTTCTCGACTTCTCGCTGAATTCGACACGTCAAAGGCCGGCAATAAGGTTGGAGATCTACAACTCGTCGGTGCCGGATTTGCCAGCGCATTTTATCAAAGGAAGACTCGAGGAGCTGATCATCAAAGATGCGGAGGTCAAAAAGATCCACGCATTCGCGTTCACTGGGTTTTTCAACGAGATCAGTTCGGTCAAGATTCTAAATTCAACAATTCACGAGATCGAGTCTCAAGCGTTCAAGAAACTGACCATTCACACTCTCGAAATAATTGACACAAGGTTCAACCTTAATTTAGCGTCTAGAACCTTCTATGACTGCATTGTCGAAAACTTCTTCATCGAAAACTCACATTTTTCAATGCTTCAGCCAAGCACTTTTGACATGAGAGACGTTCAACGACTGACAGTGTTGAATTCCACCTTTGGTATCATCGAAGGAGAAGCGTTTGTCATGGATATTGCAGACAGGGCGATTTTTAGCAACAACTCGATTACAATGCTGGATCATAAAGCTTTCAGAGGTGGGTTTCCACCTTCGTGTAACGAAACAGCAATTTGTCAAAACATTTATTTTCCAGGAATCCAAATGAACCCACGAACTCAAACAGTCCGAACCAAGGAGGTTTACTTCGAATTCAACAACAACCACGCAGATTTTCTTCATCCAGTGGAAGATGTCGCGTTTTGTCCCAACATGAAGCTTCAGGTCAGCAAGTTTTATTTGAGAGACCCACGCACTTGCGAAACCGTTCAGCAAATTGTCAACGAAAACAAATTTTTCTACGATCATTCCACGTCAATTTTCATGAGAATCCAAGACGAAAACTTTGAAACAGTCTCGTTTCTTAACGATGATTGCAGAAGGGAGTCGAGATGGCTGCTTTTTGCTGGCATCGGGTTAGGAGTTTTGCTGCTATTGATAATTGTGCTCATTTTCGTAGCTTGCTTCTTCAAGAAGAATCGAAAATTTGACGTCGTCATGCCCGAGCCGCGAACGTACCGCCAAACCCAGATTGTCATGCAAGTCGAGACGCACGGTCTTATTAAGACAGATTTTTAGTTATTTTCATTAATTGCCGCCACTAAACTGTTTCTAGTGAAGTTTAAAAAACTATTTCCAGACGCTCAACTTTTAGTCAAACATGCCATACACTTAACGTTTTGTGATAATTTATGCATTTTTTACTTGTGAATAAACAATTTACTTACTCGATTGCAATGTCGTATTCCAGGATGTTGTTGATTGTCAGAGATTCGTTTTGAATTGAGAGGCCCTTGGACAACAGCACGGAATGTTTTTTCAAGGTGTTTTCCGTCGCCCAGAAGTCATCAGACTTTTCGTCTGCAAAAAGTCAAAAGTTTTATTAGAAATCGAAGTTGAGGGAACTTCAAAACTTACCAGAGAAAATTAAATCCTTTCTCATCAAGTTCGCACTGCACATTCCACCGAGATAAGTGAACTCAGACTCGAGATTGATAAGGGAGTTTGTAAAACTCTTGTTCGTATCGATGTTCTCGTATCCAATCAGAATGCATTTGAATCCATAACGGTTCAGCTTGTGATCTGCGAGATAGTTTGATGCAGTTTCGAGCGACAACGTGATCTCGTTTCCTGGCACTATGATTGCGTTTGTTGACCAACCATTCTCTGTGTTGAACTTTTTGATCATAATTTGTTCGTTCGACGTTTGACAGTCTTTGTCATTGGACGAAAGGTTCTTCTGGATCTTCACTTTCCCTTGCTCGTCGTTGCCTTTGGAGCTTTCATTAACTGCAGGAATCAGAACTTTCAAACAGTCTTCTGGTTGCGCAGTTCCACACTGTGGATCAAACTCGAGAGACATCCACTGGACAGTCGACGGAAACTCTACTTTGTAAGAGTATATTGAAGTTCCCTTGTACGGATGGTCGCTTTCCAGGATCGCGTAAAAGTTGCTAGTTGTACAAAGCTCATAGTTCTGCAAGGTCTGCGACTTGTCGACTGATTGATGAACCGGTGAAGCGTGATTTTTATTACAAATCTGGTTCCACGAAGACACGTGGGGCAGAATTGATTTCACAAGATTCAAAATCTCGACTGAAACTTTGGGATCGCTGCAAATTAATCGGCTGATGTGAGCGACAGTCAACGGCAGCAGCGTGTGGAACAAACTTGACTCTTGCGTCGAGAAGATTTCGTAGAACTTCTCGCGTTCAATGAAACTTTCTTCGCTGTCAGATTTGGTAACTTGCGGCCTCTTCACGTTTCCGTTGCTTCTTGACTCGATTGAAGCCTTTTTCGATGGCCCGCTCTCGTCGACGAAATCGTTTGGTGTGATCTCAGCGGCGTTGTCAACTTCAACACAATCCATCGAATTCTTGTCGAACTTCTTGTCCAACTTGAGAGTTTCAATGATTCCACGTGAGAAGGTCTCAATTCTCTTAGTTATGTCCTTGGTCATGTTGACGTTGGAATCTTTGCTTGAAGAAGACGGCGAAGCACCGTAGTATGGTAAAAACGAACTTGGTTTGATCGTGGGAGTTGAGTTTGTTGACGGTTGATTGACCATCCACGAGACATCGAAGTGTTCTTCAATCGGCGTGATGTTGTGTTCTGAGTCGAAAGCTTGTGTAGCATTTGAAGAATTCGACGAGCTTTTGTCACTTGAAGACAGCGAGTAAACATAAGCGTTTCGTGCCAACATGAGAAGTTCACGGCTTCGATGAATAATATCAGATGCGAACTCCAAGGCGATGTCTCGTGCGAAAATTTCTTTGTTGTTTTTCAGCTTATTGCCCTGCGAACTGAGTGGAACGCTGTAGTAAAGCAGGCATGGAACTTGACCTCGAAGTGGAGTTGTCCCGTTGAAACTCAAGTCGCACGGATAGAATCTGAAGATAGTTCCGCAAGGTCCACGTACCGACTGGTAACCTGCATCGCCAGAGCAGGTTCTTGCACCTTGAGAGCAGAAGCGAAGCGCATAGCAGACGTTGTCACGCAATGGAACCTGAAACATATAATTTTAAGAAAAATGTTTTAATGAAAACATCAAGAGAACTTACTGGACGATCGAATTTAAGCTGCACCATATTGCGGTGAACGTTTTCCTGGTCAAATGTACCGAAAGACGTTTCAACTGTTTCCCACTTGTGTTGCAGCTGACTTTTGGAATCGAGTGTGTCGTGAAGCAGCTCCATTTGATACTCATAAGCACCGGAGCCATAGTAAACACAGCAGCCAGCCAGAACGATACCAGGCCGGTCAACGGTAAAGCAAATTGCGTCAGAAGCGAAGTGTCCGGTGTTCCATGTTTTGCTGTAGTCGCATTTTTTGAATCGAATCCCCGTGGATTGCAGGGCATACGGCGATATCACAGTCGTGTCGGTCTAAAATCGAAAATCATTAAATCAAGGAACAAATTCCCTGTTGGGTAACTCACATCTGCAGTGCAACTTTGATAAACGATTTCAGCAAGTATCTTAGACAGCAAAAAGCAGCAGTTTGAAATCAAGTTGTAGTTGCTTGCTTTCTTAAGGAATTCGCTGGCGTTTTGGTCCAACTTGGTGTTGCTGTAGATTGTCTCGATCTTCAATTTGATGGGCCGAGAAATTATGTCCAACAGTCGTGTCAACACTTCCTTAAAGTTCCAAGTGCTGTACACGGGGTTAACTCGTTCCTTTTGCATCCGATACATCATCTGTTCCACGAGAATCGGATAGTGATAGTTGTCAGCACTTTGGAGAATCGGAAACCCTGAGTTGTCACTCGGACTCGTGATGGACTTTTGTTCGGTGTAAGGTGACAAGATTGAGAAAGTCGACTTCAAGTTGACTGTTGGATCACAGAGACCAGCTAGGACACCACTGAGAAGACGCGAGTGCAGCACGCCTTTGTCCATTTGCGACAGAAGATCACACAGGCAGTCCCATTTGAGATATGAAGTTGGGTAGAAGGCGTTGAAGCAGCTGACAAAGGTGTTGTTACATTCGTCCAAAATGCTGAAAACTAATGCGGAGGCTAAAATAAAATTAAATTAGTTTTTTAAACACAAAATGCATTAAGTCTACTCACTTTTCTTTCCACTGATGATCGACAAATCGTCGCACAGAATTTGGATCAGCAATGCTCTCACATTTCCGATGCTTTCTGCAAGTTGGATCTTCTCAACGTTGCTTTTCCTTGAAGCTTGTTGCAAACACGACTCAGAGATTGTGGAAACATTTGGAGCTGTTAGTTGGCTTGTCTTTGATATTTCGTTCTGCTGGTACGATCGAGTAACTGTCGATCTGTCATTTTCGTTGAATTTGAACGAGTCGCTTGGGTAGATCTCGTTGATGTACTTTTTGAGAAGTCGCAAGCACACTTGACTGGTGTAGACGAATCTGTTCAGCAAAAGTTCGTCACTTGAAGATATTTTCTCGACCATTTCGTTGGTTTTCACTTTGAACTGGGTCCACGACCAGCTGAGAAGTTTGACTAGATTTTCGAAGCTTTCCGAAGAAATCGTGTTGATGAAGTTTTTGCTGATGGTGCAAACCTTTTCGTTGCTGCTATTCCCGTCTGAGATTTTCCTATCGTGCGCCACAACTCGATAAAGGATCGACGGGACTTGTCCTGAGTTTATGTCCGTGCCGTTGTTTGATTTCTTAGAAGATTTAAATGTAAACACAACCTGATCATCACCGACAACGATATTTTGACCACTCGATCCGCAGTCCGATGACGGTCCAGACACCTTCACCCAAAGCAAATACCATTTACCAGCTACGACATTGACAGCTTTTTGGAACATGATGTTGTGTATTGTCCGGGCAGGGCAGTAGTAAGGAATATCGTCAACTTCGAACATCAGCGTGCCATCCTTTTCAAAACCACCGCCGTCAAAGCCAAGATCGAAGATTTTAATCTTGCACGTATATTCGCCCCTCCCACCGTACATTCCGATGCCTTCCATTAGAACGTCAGTGTCGCACATGAATCTCACAGCCTCGACACTATGTCCGAAGTATCCCCAGCCGCCGCCGAACGCTTCGAACCTACAAATCTTTCTACTCTCCTTGCAGTCTTTCGTTGACTCGCCCAAGTGGCTTTTGTTTCCTTTCGTTTTGGCGTCAACCTCGAAACAAGTGTCGAGAGAGCTTTGAGCGAATGCCAAAGTATCCAGACACGCTAAAACGTTCAGACAAGCATGACCTCTTGTAATGTTTACGTTTTTGTTCGGCAATGTCACGTCACTCTTGAAAATTGCATTAGCGTGTCCTTGCGTGTTGCTGGCGAGAATGTTGAAGCACAGAACTTTCCGGTTGATGACATCGAAGCACCACAGAACGTCGTAAAGGGGGTCGATAGTGAAAATTGTGTTGCTAACAGCTGTTATTGAAGAAGACGGCGACGAAGATGTCGAGTTGAGATCGCTTGACTCCTTCAACATTCTTTCCGTCCCCGAAGACGAGAAGTTAAAGGGCTCAGAGTTGATGTCATCGTTGCAGTCGTCGTAGTACAAATTAAACAAATATTGGTTGTTGATATGGGTTCGACATTTTCCGTCCTGTTTGTTAATTGTGATGCACCCAGGCACGCCTTCATTGTTTGAAATGAAAATAATCGTGTTCTTGTTCGCAGCAACGCTGATTTTGGCTAATGAGCTTGCATTCACTAACGATTCGTCTACCTTTATGAAAGTTTGATCGCCGCTGGCAGATATCCAGCAAGCTTTCTTGCGATAATTTGGACCAATTGCTGTGATTGGCGCTGGAATGCAGTTCCACAGAAATCGCTGTCGTTGTGCAATGATATTGCTGGCATTTTCAGCGGTGTGGAGGTCGTTCAGGTTAGCGAACGGATCGTTGTTATTGCTGGCCATTGAGTTCTGCATGCTTGACTGTGATGGTTGACAAGCATCTGTTGGCAGTCGTCCTAATTG
>JPYR01000257.1:81892-96441 GCA_000775305.1 Belgica antarctica
CATTTCACACAGCCAGAATTTCCATGACCACAGAAGCAGTTGGATCCGGGTGTACGGCTTTTCATTGCAATTTTCGTCGCTGCAGCACAGAGCTTGTTATAACCGGTGCACTCGAAGCAAACTTTGCAAATTTTGCAGTGTTCGTCGGCGATTTCATGCTCATCGATGTCGCAAAGAAGTGACTGCAGTTGAAGCGACTTCTCGTGCTTCATTGTGAAGAATTCTTCACTCAACGTTTTGTCCTTGCTGGTGAAGCTTCGCCCACACTGACCCTTGTTGTTGACACCAAACGAGAAAATTTGCCCTTTGGAGTTCAGCGCGATGGCATGAGCCTTTCCCATTGCAACCTTGATGATGTGCTGGTCTTGCAGTTGAGACACAATGCCGTGTGAGTCACAGAAGCTCGTGTCTTTTCCGAACATCACGAGCTTTCCGGTCTTTGTAACGAACGCTGATGTGCCGTTATTGCCTAAAATGAACTCAAGATTAGTATTTTTCTAACGTTTTTGTGTGTTCACGACTTACACGACACGTGAATGATGAAGTGATTGTCCAATCGAGAAATCCTTTTGGGTTTTGTGGGTTTCAACAGTCTTCGTTTCGAGATTTCACCATCTTCACCTCGGCGTACAGCACCAGCAAAGAAAACTGAGCCGTCATCACTCAATAGCAGCGTGTGCAGTCCGTCATGCCCTAGCGAGGCTTGCACAATTTTCGAAACCTTTGAAATTGTCAGTTCACTCAGCTTCAGCGACGGGCTTTTGATCAAAGACTTCAATCCTAAGCTGGCGCCTTTTCCATAATAGTAAACTTTGTTGTTGGACGTCATCACCAAACCAAACTCTTTTCCGGCCACGATTCCATTGACTTCTGCGTCGTCGGGCAGTGTTGGCACGAAGCAGTTGAAAGACGACTGGATCTTCTGCAATTGCGAGTTGTTAAGAATTTCTTCCTCGAACGGAGTGTAGCCATAAGTCCGAAAGCTTCTTTTCGCCAGGTTCAGAGTCAAGTCGAACGAGAAGTCGTTGCTCGAGATGATTTCCTTGATGACGAAGTTGTCGTCTTTCACCGCGCTTATGGTGTTTATAGACTCGCCGTCTGAGTACAGCGTGTAATTGATGGCATCCTTCTTGAAGGCTTTTGTGGCAATCTGGCTTTGAAAGCTCAACGCTTCGCGATCAATCACCGCAAAATTGTCGTTGTTCCGCTTCGACATCTTCTTGTAGTAAAGTTTGTCACGGCAAAATCCAATCCAACCACGTTTGTCTTTGGTGAACTCTTTGTTCATTTTGTAAATGAGTCCTTTGGTGGTCCCGTTGTAACCTGATCCGACTTTGAAGAGACTCTTCCCCAGGAGAATGTAAAGGTATTTTCCATCCGATGCGAGGGATGACGAAGAGTTGGACTCAAAAGGGATGTTCTTGACATAAAACTCATCGATGAAACTGTTTTGAGGAATCCCTTGCTCGAAGAACGTTGGTTTTTCTGGTCTCCCGAGTGCCGCACACTCTACACTTTTCTGAAGTTTGATTAAAATCTCTGGAAGCTTTATCGACTGCGTTAACATTGCGTTGTTCGACATCAAAATCGAAGTTATTGCTTTGATTATCTTTCCAGTGTCTCCTCGAGCCACACAAAGCGCTAGCAGCACTGAGCAGCTTATTGCACCCCAGTTCTTTCTTTCGTCGATGTTCTCTGAGGTCTTTTGAGGGCTCGTTCCGTTCCAGGTTGCCAAGTCGAGCAGCAAATCGTAGAGCGATTGGAATAAGGCGTCGGGCTCGGATTTGAAGCTTTCGGGATCATGACCTGACAAATAGATCATAATTAATTGAAGATTTATCGAGTCGATATTGCGAAACTCACCCTGAAAGATGTCAAACAAAGAAGATAGAGCTTTGGAGCAGATGGCAGGATGTTGGTGTTTAGTCTCATAAATTATGTCAAACAACGTTTGAATACCAGCAGAGACGATCTAGAAGAAAGACATCTCAATAACGACACAATAGAAAGTTGCTCGACAAACTCACATGTGGAACATTAATCTTGCTGTCACTTTTCGACGCAACATCGACGATTTTGCTTTCGTTCCCTTCATCTTCGCTCCTGCTTCGTGATTGATGCTCAAAAGACGACTTCGTCCGACTTTCTATTTTCGACAACGTGTTGTACTTGGTTTCTTGTTCAAGAACTAACGAGCGTATTGCGGAGAAAACAGCGAATTTTGACGCATTGGACGAGATTTCAAAAGCTATCGGTGAAATTGGCTCTTCGTGACTGTCTGAGTTCTGAAACGAGGAAGAAGAAATGAGAATTTTGACCTCGCGCCTTGAAGCAGCTGCGGAGCCGAGAAAGGAAAATTCCAATAAGAAGAATTTCCACCCATACCACCGGTTTGTGAAAATCCACATGGCAAAACAAACTCATTCCAACGGAAATTTTTCTCTTCGCCCGCTCTCCGCCCCTTTTTATCGATCGGCCACCATGGAAAAAAAATCAACTTACTTTTCCTTTGTCCTTTCCTTTTTGTTGGCTTTTCTTCCTGTCAATTGGATTTTGGAAATTTGAATCTAGTTAGATTTGTCTTTGATTAATCGAAGAAGAGTTTAACTTACAGATTATCGTAGCTAAGAACGAACATAGAGTAAAAATCAGCATGCAAATCTTCGTTGAGCATGTTGGACTGAAATATTGTGAAAATTCGGAAATTTTCACGTCAGGTCGAAGGAGAACGGCCGAAGTCGCGTTAAATACATCTATTTTCTGCGGAAACCAACTTTACACCGATTTTGAAACGATTTTAGTGCGATTTTTCCGCGGAGAAAATTTTCACGATTTCCTTTACTTTCTCGTCCTTTTCCGTCAAGCGAGGTTTGTACTTAGGAGGGCGACGTCGGATTTGTTTGGAAGGGGAATTTGTTTGTGTAAGGAAGTCTAAGCGGCGTGAGACAAGAAAGACTGTACTTAAATTAATTTGCACAATCTGAAAATTCCTTTTAAATTTTTCCTTAATTATCCTTGATTTGATCCTGGTGACATCTCCAAAACCTCACATTTCTAGTCCTGAATTTCGCTACCAAGTTGCGATAAAATTATTGATGCCATCACAAACTCGGATCGTTCATCAGCTGACTTTTGTTGACATTATATCTCTTCTTTTGAAAATTCTATTTTTAAATCAATGGAGGTCTTTGCGAAGAACTTGCGTCGCTTCAAAGTGATAACGTTTGACTGTACAAACACTTTGCTTAAATTCACGTACCCGACAGAAGTCAAATATCTGAAAATAGCCCAGGAATTTGGTATTCCTGTGGAGAACTTCGACAAAAATTTAGTGAAACAGAATTTTAGAAAAGAATTCAAGGAGTTATCGCAAAAACATCCGAATTTTGGGCGAGATACAATTAAGTACAATAAGTGGTGGCAAACAATTGTGACGAATGTGCTTGTTAACTCGGCCATTGAGCCTATAGACTCAAAACTCATGAAACCGATTGCTGAAAAGCTTGTCCGAAGCTATCAAACCAAAGAATGCTGGGAACACTACGAAAAATCAATCGAACTCATCGCAGACCTCAAGCAGATCAACAAGACAGTTGGAATGATTTCGAACTTTGATACTCGACTCCATGCGCTTCTTGCCGACATTAATTTACCAAAAGTCGACTTTGTCGTCACATCTTACGAAGTTGGCTTTGAAGTAAAATCTTATAATTCGTGTAACAGTTAACTCTTGAAAATTTTACTTTATCGTTAGAAACCAGATCCGCAGATTTTTAATCACGCGTTGAAACTTGGTGGCAAGAACGTTCAACCATCAGAATGCCTGCACATTGGCAATGAATTGGAGAAAGACTTCAACGGCGCTACGAATGCAGGCTGGTCAGCTGTGCTGATCAATTCGGAAGACAAAGTCGAACCAAGTTTCGCTTCGATTGAAGACTTTTACCAGAAGCTCAAAACCAAAGAAATTAATCTTTAGATGAATTTATTAGCAGAGATTATAAATAAAGAGTTATTAGAGAGTTGAAGCTTACTAGTTGACAAACGGGTAGAGTCCTTGCATAGCCTCTTGAAGAGCTCTGTAACATGAGATCTTGCTCTGAAATCCGCCAGCTCGTTCAACGAGGCCTTCAACACGAATGTGCTTGGTGTATTTTCTGGCCTCAATCTCTTGTAGCGATGGTACTGCTGGGCCATTGTGCAAATCGAAAATGGGCTCTTCGTAAGCATACGTTGGACCATCGTCGACTTTTGGAACTGGCAAATACTGCTGTTGAAAGTTGCTGCTGAAGTTGATTCCGCTCGAAAACTTTGTGAGTTTCGGAGGCGGTGGAGCTAGTTCTTGCTCTTTCTTGTTCTCTTCGACCTTGTTTGCATAAGTTTTCAGGATTGATTGAGCGTTTTCAGAACTGAACATCAGCTCGTCAATCAATTTTTCCTTGTCGATTGTCTTTTTCTTCTTGGACAGCTCTTCAAGGTTCAGAAGTTCCTTCTTTCGCATTTCTGTCATCTCTTTTTCCTGCTCCAGCAAAATCTCGATTTCCACTTCTTCCTTGCCCATTCGCTGCTTTGAGGACCTAATCTGGTCTCGATGATCTTTCTTGTAGGCCTCAATCTTTTTGTTGGTCTCGAGGATATCAATATTGTGACAGAGATTGAAAATGATGTCTTCAATCTCCTCTAAGTAAGTGTTGAACTCTTCAAGTGTTGCGAAATCTTCTTCCTAAAATCGAAAACTATAATAGAAAACTATTGAAGAATGCATTTTATTTACCTTCTTGTTGTAATCTCTCAGAATTCTGCGTCTAATATCGAGCTCTTTTTCAACCATTGGGTCGAAAAGTTGCACTCGGTAGTTGTTTCTTCGCAATGGGATCTGACATTCCGGACACGAATTCGAACCTGAAGTGCAATGTTTCATGTAACTTATCGAACAACTGTTGCGAAATCTTACCTTTTACGAACAATAATTCGACGCAGTTGTCACACAGAGTGTGGCCACAAATGTTAACCAGCAGCTTTAGCGATGGATTTCTGTATTTTGTCGTTTTGCATCTTGGGCAACCGTCTTCTTCCATTTCGGCTTTGCGATTTCGAGAACTTGATCGTTCACAACAATAACAAAGCGTTGAAGGGCTTGAACTAGTGATTGCAAATGAAACCGAATGTGAATTTGAGCTTTTATTTCTTTAGTGACCTCCCGGCTGATCGCTGTAAGTTAATTGACTTCCAAAGATTTTGCACAAAAGCCACCATTAGAATTATTAGAATGCAAAGGCCGACAGACAACGCACGCTCTGATCGATTAAAGTAGTATTGGGGAACTGTAAATGCCTAATAACAAAATGACTAGAATGAAAATGACTACAACTGAGAATGTCTACGCTTTGAGAATGGCTACGAGCAAATCCTTAAATGTAAGGCCAATTGAATTTGTTACATAATTAACACTGAAAGAATTTGGAATCTCTTAAATCAAAATCCCTAAAGTTGTGAGCGGAGTTCCAAGGGATTAATATTTTTAAACTTCAGAGGTTATTTAAGAGATTCTAAAATCGTGGCAATTAACACATAACTCTTATCAATTTCTCAGGAATTCGATCTTTGTTGTCGCTTTTCAACAAACGTTAGTCTTTTTATTTCTAGTCATTTTTTCATTAGACATTTCCGAATTCCCCTTTCCCCTCGTTAGCGACGCGCATTACTTCATTGGATTGAGTTCGAGCAAAGCAACTTTACATAGGCGCACAAGAATCGTCAACATAAATCAGTAACTAAGTGATAATAGCCAGCATCTCACAATCACGCTGAAAGATAGCCAGTCCAAGAGTAGAAGCCGCCGAGAGATAGTCACCGAAGTCGAGAGAAAAAGCCAAAAATCGTGAACGAAAAAAATCATTTTTGCTTTGGAAGCCACTGTAAAGTTCCATCAGGGTCGCCATATTTCTTCGGTGAAAATCAGACCCAAGCATTAAGTTTTTCGGTGGACATTCCAGTTCCCTCCGTTTTGTTTTGAATTTACGAGCCCGGCTTTTTAGTTTCCGCCGTTTTCCGCGAAAAGTATTCAGCAACATGAGTGATTACTCGCACGATGCCATCGGGATGAAGCTCGAAATGGGCGGTGATTTGCTTCGCCGTCAATTCGATCCTACCGCTCACGATCTCGACTCCAACTTCCGATTGACGAGATTCGCTGACCTTAAAGGCAGAGGATGCAAAGTCCCTCAAGATGTTTTAAACAAGTTGGTGGGCTCACTTCAACAAGATTACTCTTCACACGATGATCAGTTCATGCACATGGCAATTCCACGCATCGGAATTGGTCTCGATTGCTCTGTCACTCCCTTGCGTCACGGCGGATTGTGTCTAGTGCAAACGACGGACTTCTTCTACCCAATTGTTGACGATCCTTACATGATGGGAAAAATTGCTTGCGCCAACGTATTGTCCGATCTTTACGCAATGGGAGTCATCGAATGCGACAACATGCTGATGCTCCTAGCTGTCAGCACCAAAATGACAGAAAAGGAACGCGATGTGGTTATTCCACTCATCATGAGAGGATTTAAGGTGAGTTCATATTGATTTTCAAGTGATTGTGCAAAATTAATTGTTCAAAACTTATTACAGGACTCTGCATTGGAAGCCGGAACATCGGTGACAGGAGGTCAAAGTGTTGTCAATCCATGGTGTACTATCGGAGGAGTTGCATCGACTATCTGCAATCCGAATGATTACATCGTTCCAGACAACGCCGTGGTCGGTGACGTCTTGGTTCTGACGAAGCCACTTGGAACTCAAGTTGCTGTGAATGCTCATCAATGGTTGGAACAACCTGAGCGCTGGAACCGCATCAAGGTAAGCAGACGAAAGTGAGCAGCCGTACAGCACATTCAACATTCTGACTTTATTTTAGTTGGTAGTGTCTGAAGAAGATGTACGCAAGGCCTATCATCGCGCAATGGATTCGATGGCTCGCTTAAACCGAACAGCCTCGCGTCTCATGCATAAATACAACGCTCACGGATCCACTGACATCACTGGTTTTGGTTTGCTGGGACACGCTCAGACTCTCGCTTCCCACCAGAAGAACGAAGTTTCATTTGTAATCCACAATTTGCCAGTCATTGCCAAAATGGCAGCTGTGGCTAAGGCATGCGGAAATATGTTCCAGCTTTTGCAAGGACACTCGGCGGAAACATCTGGAGGACTTCTCATCTGCTTGCCACGTGAACAAGCCGCTGCTTACTGCAAAGACATCGAAAAGCAAGAAGGATATCAAGCTTGGATAATAGGAATTGTCGAGAAAGGAAACCGCACTGCACGCATCATCGACAAACCAAGAGTCATCGAAGTGCCCGCCAAGGAATAAATGAAAAGAAAATATCGTTCTCAGTCCTGGACTTTGAACTTAGCAACTATCTCACATTTCCTTTTCTTTTATCAATTTTAAATGCATCAAAAATATTCTTTGAAAATCAGTTTCAAGAACGAGTCCACGAAACATAATTTACTGTCACGAAACCAGTTTGATTGACTTGTACAAATTCACTTGCTTTAAAATATTATTGCATTTTGGTTTCAACATTGAATTAGGATTAAGAGACTTTACAATTCAAAAAATTATTAAGATTTGCAATGTAATTAAAATTTTGTGCTTCAGTGCGAAACACTCAGTTTCAATTTCCTCTGGTAAATCCTGGACTCATCAATGTAATTAACTGAAAAAAAAGAGAATAAATCACTGTTTTAAGACATCAACAAGATTTTAAATACAATTTTAGTTATCAGGGGCAGCGACTATCAAAAGCAGTCTTATAACATCACATGCTCGAGATTCTTATAAAATTTATTAAAATTGGTCGATTAAACATTTTGCGGACCATTTAGGACCGAAGTATGACCAACAAACTCGGAATTTTCAGTTGCCATCTACTTAAAAGGTCGATACTGAAAAGTCTCTAAATAAAACCTATCGTTTAACTAAGAATTATTGATATGTGAAGAAAACTATAAAAAGTGGGAAAAATCCAAAAACAATTGGTTCATTCTCAGACTGAATCGATGTTCGGCTTTTTATCGTCGATGCCGATCGGAGAAAATTGCTATTTATTCAACTGTTCAGCTGTCTCCGCTCCATTTCAGTTTGACAAATCAGAGGGAAGGTTTAAAGCCTAAACAGTTTACGTTTGAAATAAGTGCTAAGAGGTGCAATCAAAGAATATAAATTATAAAGTGAACCTTTAGTGCTACTAACAACTTAAAGCTTTATTCTTTAACTGTGACGAGTTTTAAGCTGATGAAATATAGAAGCAGCCGAGGATTAATCCTGCAAATCCAGTTCAGAACGTTTCTACACTTCGTAAATCGAAATCGGTAAGCAACGCCAGAAACGCGTATCAAGAAATTTAATTTTGGAAAGTTTCAATGTGAAAAGTTTTTGAGGTACAATGAGCCCATGCGACTTGCGTGCCGTGTCACACTTCATGTGACACTCCTAATGATGATATTTCGAAAAGTTCAACGTCTCTCAATTAAGTGAGAGAATTAAGGAAGTTTGGCTTGCTTTGAGTGTCAGCATACGTGGGAAAACTCCGTGTGTGACGACACACTGGATTTAGAGAACTAAAAAGTTAAGAGTCATATGCAGCAAATGGACTGATCTCGCTATGTTTATGAGACAATTAAAAACATTGGGATGGTTGGTATGGAGTGAATAGTTGACATCATGCTTAATAGTGCTTGGACGACACGAAAAATAACGTCTTGCTTGTAGATACCACTTTGATACACTGAAGAGGTCTTGTACTACTCCCCCTAATGATGACAATCTAAAAAAAGGTTCAACGTCAATTTTGGACATAAACAAATATGTAAAGAACATTTTCTGATCTTGAGTTTAAAACAATTTCACGGATTTAAAATCATCATCGCGACATGTTGTTTAAGAGACTTGCAACAAATCATCACCAGGCCAAGTGTAATTCTAATAACAAATTCTTACTTCAATTGGTCACGAAAGTGTCTTTGAATATTTTTAGTCTTCGTGCCTGGTCACTAATTTTTGGTAAAAAATAAAGCTTTCAATAATCTACGTCACAGTTGAAAGTTTTGAAATTAATTTTTAATGGAAAAATATTGATTTACACAAACACGTGGACTTTGAATTTTAGACAGAACTTATCGTTTTCATACGTTAACTTATAAGTTATCTTGATCTTTGAGAAGACATTGTTTCCTTATTCATCATCAGTTCTGGCAATAACAAAACCTTAGCCTTGTCAAGTCATGTTTCGTTTTATCAACTTGAAGGCAAAACTCACTTCCGATAAAATAAAATTGGTCACGCTTTGCCGCAGCAAACAAAGATTGAACCAATTACGTTGAGAAATGTCTGGAAAACACCAGTCTAACAAGATATTGCTCATTACTAAGTGAGTGAATGTTTTTCAGCTGTTGAACCGTGCTCGTTTATTGAAAAAAATTGTTCTGTCTCTGATTGGACAAGCGCGGCTTGATGACTTTAGCTTTCCGCAAATTAAATTGATTTGATAGCAATTCTTTAGAAATTAATCGACATTTCATAGCTAATTGGTTTGCTTTCTTCCACAGCAGATAAATAATTTTGCGCGGCGACCAAAAAGGGTTAATTGAAATAAACGGACATCAACACGCGATGTAAATCATTCGCTCGTTGGAAAATCTGAGAACATCGATTAAATATATTTAAACTGAACAACGAGAGATATCATAAAAATGCAGAACTTGATTGCAACTTGCGCAATCGCATTCTTGCTTCTGCAAACAGCATCTTCAGTTGATATTATCGAAGGAATCGTCAACAAGGATGGCCAGGGAGTCTCGTATCAATTACACCTTGCTAAAGACGATTTGCACAGCTGCTCAGAGCTGCTTCAAGACTCTTTCTCCATTTTCGACTACGCTGTCGTCATTGGAATGCTTGTGATATCGCTTGGAATCGGAGTTTTCTACGGATTCTTCGACAAAAGCTCGTCGGACTTCATTCGGGGCGGTGAAATGTCGATTTTCCCAGTCACACTCAGCTTAACCACCTCATTCATCACTGCCATTGAACTTCTTGGAAACCCAGCAGAAATATTCTTTAACGGAAGTCAATTTGCACTCATCGTGGTCTCGATGCTTCTGGTTATACCGTTGGCAGTGAAAATTTTCTATCCGATCTATCACCAAATGAAACTGACGTCTTGTTACGAGTATCTCGGGACAAGGTTTGGAAAAGAGCTACGAGTTTTTGGAGCAACTCTTTACGTCATTCAAATGTGCTTCTACTGTGCAGTCTCCGTTCTCGCACCGGCAATTGCGTTATCAAAAGCAACAGGACTCAATACGAGACTTGCCATCGTTCTCATCTACATAGTTTGCGTTTTCTATTCAAGTCAAGGTAATCCAATTCGTAAAATGTTGTGTAACATTAACTAATGTTCTTGATTTCTTGCAGGAGGTCTTAAAGCTGTTGTAATCGCTGACAGCTTCCAAGCGTGCGTCTTGTTCGTTTCGCTTATCCTGATCCTTGTCATCGGAACGTATCTTCAAGAAGGTGGAATTGCAAACATATTTGATGTAGCAAGCGAACGCAACAGATTGGACATGCTCAAGTATGTTTCAACAGAATTGTCTATGCACATTGATTTATTGTTTCTTCTCGAACAGCTTCGACCCAAATTTGACGACTCGACATACAGTATTTTCAGTGGTCATCGGAGGTTTCTTCTACTGGGCGTCACTGCTTTGTGTTAATCAGTCGACGGTGCAAAAGGCGATGTCGTTGCAAAATCTTTCAAAAGCCAGGATTGCACTCACGTTATCGGTCTTTGGCCTTGTTCTCGTGTTCCTAATGAATTTTTACACTGGATTAATGATATTTGCGAAATATCAAGGGTGCGATCCTTTGAAGGCGGGGAAAATCGACGCTATCGACCAGCTAGTTCCGTTTTACGTTTTGGAGACCTTCAGCAACTACACGACTTTCGTAGGAATCTTCGTTGCGGGTGTCTTCGCCGCATCATTAGGCACCGTCGCTTCGTGCCTTAGTTCGTTGTCAGCAGTCACTATTGAAGATCTTCTGATTAACGGCATCAACATCAAAATAACGCCAGAGCAACGCACTCAGTACGCCAAATGGATGAACTTTGGCTTTGGAGTCGCTTCCTTTGGGCTGATTTTCTTGGTAGAAGGTCGAAGCATCTTGCAAGCGACACTGACGTTGAACGGTTTAGTCGGTGGATTGCTTCTAGGACTTTTCTCGCTTGGAATTTTCTTTAAACGTGCAAATCTTAAAGGTGCGCTCTACGGTGGCATTTTAGCAATGATCACCGTTTTGTCGCTTGGGATACTTGCGATTATGCACGAAGAAGAAGAACCGTTTCTACCAACGTCAATAAATGAATGCCATTGCGTGATCAATGCAACGGCTGCTACAATAGAAGTTGAAATGCCCGTCGAAATTGAAATGTGGTACAAATCGATCTACCAAATCAGCTACATGTGGTATTCTATGATAGGAACACTTTTGACAATTTTTTTTGGTCTCGTACTCTCCTGGTTTACACAACTCTATGACGAGACTAAAATCAAAAGGATTGCACCAGCTTCAAACCTTAGCAGTGCTCGAAAAATATCAACAAACGTGCAAGCAATCGCTCACGGCATGTCTGAGACGTCCTTAAAAATAGAACACAAATTATGGGACGTCGTTTCACAAACACGTCATATCAACACCAAACAATTTGAAGTAGCTCGGCATGGACATATTAACAGCGGATCGGACATTTCTGATGAAAAATATTAGAAATCGTGATAAACAAAGATGAATAAATGTTATCTGAAGAAAAGTTTTATTTGTTATCTTTTTAAATATATTTGTAGTTTTACAAATTGGCAAGTTATTCGTCATCTTCTTCTTCTTCTACACCGGTCATAATGCTTACAATGAGATCAAAGTAGCGCGGTGGCAGATCCAATGGCACGTCGCAGATTTCCTGCGTGATCGGATCGATTTCATGTATTTCGAACACGTCTTTGCCATCTCTTTGAGCTTGGACCAGCACCAATTTCTCCAAGTCGAGATTGTTGACGAAGGCGTCACCGAATTCCTCGACGGAAATTGTTGAAGATGACGGCGTCTGAATTGAATTGTTGTCATCACACTTTTGGACGCTTGTTTCATTCAGATTTTCATCGACATAGCCGTGTTCCTGTGTTGACTCATTCTCTAGTTGCAGTGATGGCTGCTCGAAAACTTGCGATGATATCGGCGAAAAAAGTTCAACTTCAACCGGTCGCTCAATTTCAACCTGTTCTTGAACAGCAGGAACTTCTATGGCAGCGACTTCTTGAGTGTCTTTAGTGACTGGATCTTTTGTTGTTGCTGTGGAGTCATCCAAAACCATCTCGCCGTTAGCATCAAGTTTCAAACGATTCACCAAAGTCGGTTTGTGCTTGCCTCTTCTCGACTTTGCTTTTTGCGGCTTCTTTTCGGCTTTCTTTTCAGGAACTGGAATATTCACAGTCTCGCTTTTGACTGGAATCAAAGGCTCGGCATTTTGTGGTGCTTTCGTGATCGGTGTTTGGCTTTCAGCATCAACGCTTTCCAAGAAAGTTTCTTCATTAGCAGACGAAGGTGCTTCTGGGACTGAACTAGTGTCACCAGCTGCATCAATCTCTCGACTTTCGGTAGGCTCGGAAGCTTGTACAATCGGTGAAGGAACGCTGACACTAACATTTTCCGTTTCTGGATGGTTGTCTTGCGGAATTTCAATTTGATCATCTGGTTGAGTTGCGATTGGCTCGTGGTTTTGGGCGTCGGAGACTTCGTTGGTGACTCCAGCAACTTCCATATTTTCGACAACGATTTGAACTGTATCAGTGGTGATGACGTCCATCGGAACTGTATCGCTCGTGGTGACTTCTATCGGTATTGGATCGTTTTCGAAGGGATTTTCAGGTACCTAGGTAGCAGAATTTGAAGTTAAACGGTCAGATTGATCAAGGTTCAATAACTTACAGTGATAACAGAAACTTCAACATTTCTTGATGCTTCGAAAGTCCGGACACTTTCGACAAGTGTAGGGCTATCTGCTTTTGCTTTGATAGCAATCATTGAAGTTTCTTGTGGAACGGAATCTGTTTCTAGCTTCACTGCATTCTTCTTACGGTACTGACGTGGTTTCTTCGCTAAAGGCTCCAACGATGCACTTTCATCACCTGCTGAAGTTTTCTTGCTAGGCCTTGGACGTTTAACTGGCTTAACTGGTGCCTCTGTAGCATAGATTGCCATCACTGATGTTGCGCCATCTTCAGCCTTTGTTTTTTTTAGTCGCTTCTTCGGTACAGCGGTGTTTGCGACGGCGAAACTCGAGGACACATCCCAATTTTCTTTTACTTCTTGTGGGCTGACATTGTCAACCATATTAAAAACAGCCTCGCCATCAGTGAGCATTTTCTCAATTTTAGTTTTGTTTTGGGCTTTCAACTTTGTTTCCTGCTTCTTTAGAATCTTTCGTTTTACAAGTTCCTTAACTTCTGAGTTCGACTTTGACTGTGCTTCTTTGCGCCGCTCTTCTTCTTCTTGGTCGAGGTCTTTTTTAAGCTCATCAAGATCGAATGTGTTGTGTTTTAACAATGCTTTGTCGATCAGCTGCGGATTGTGCTTTTCTTCCTTCTTGAACTTAAGTTTCAGGTCGCGACGAGAGCGGTTTGGGAACAGGTTCAACATTAGGGAAAAGTCGGTACCGACGGTGTTGAGACATCTGTAGAACTTAACTGTTTCTTCATGAGGCCATTCTTTTGTTCTCTGCTGACGTTTGTAGTACCCGTAGTTGCCACTCAAGTCATCATCATACACAACGTTCGACGTTGCCAGCGCGTTTCTGTTTTGTTTTTGTTGCTCGGACTCAATTACCAGCGAAGTTTCGTCCAAGACCATTTCTCCATTAGCATTTAATCTCAGTTGTGGCACTGGCACTGCAGCAGCCGCTGACAAAGGAGCTGCTTGGGGTGGCTCTTCGACCAGCTCATTCTTTTTAACTTTTTCGCCACTTATGTTGGGCGACCGTGGCTTCATTGGGTTTGCTTGAGGATTGAAATAGATCATGTCGAACATTCGAAGCTGCGACTTGTCCAAGTCTTTGTTGCTCAAGCGCTCGCGAGACTCTCTTTTAATGTCAATGATTTTCTGATCCTCCGTTCTGATATTTTTACGAGGCTGAAGATTGGCCACAGTGATATCGCGATTAGATTTCATACTACAAAGCGAGTCCGTTCTGATGCGGCTGTGACCATGAGCATACGGAAACGGTGATGGAGGAGCGCCCGGGTGAAGCACATGTTGATTGACGATAAATTTTGGTGTTTCAACGACGTCCTGCGGCGCTTCAATGCGTGGTTTCGTTGGTAAGGTGAAATGTGGTGCTGGAACCTTCTCTTCCAGCTGTGGTTTGGTTGCTTCTTCATTTAAAGATTCTGCTGTAGCAGTGAAGGCAACACCATCATCCTAAAAGAAAGAATTT
>JPYR01000258.1:9858-20222 GCA_000775305.1 Belgica antarctica
GTTCCGGCTGAAAGTGAAACTTGCAAAAGCGAAAATGTCACTTTCGTTGCGCGGCTCGTTTTTTTATCTGCGCAGATTTATGCAAACATGGAACATAATTGCGCTGCTCCTGGATCAGCTTTAATCCAATTATTATCAAGACAAAAGAATTCGCGGTTACGCAAGGCCGCTTAACTCAATCTCGCAGTCATCGCTGATCTCGTGGATGATATAATTGCAGATCGCGTTGCATCAGATGCGCGCAGCCCTTTCGTTTCCAAGAGTTTTTGGTTCGACTTTGATTCACATTGTCTCTTGATGCGCGTGATTTAAGAAGCGGCTGATAATTGACTGCTAATTTAGGTAATAATTTAAGGGTTTGATTGGATCAAAAAGTATATAACTCAGAAGGACGGCAAAAGAAGGCTGTTAAGTTTCAAAAATAAACTTGTTTGATGTATTTTTATTGCTTGTCAACATGCTTAAAATATAAATTTTATATAAATATAAAAAAATCCCGTTTCCTTTTACTAATATTATTGTTATTATATTCCCTTTATCAATCCTACTGGATATGGCACGACATTCCGCAAAGGTTGCTCGATCCGATACAAAATTTCGAAGATGAACAAATGGAGGAAAAATCAGTTCTTGATTGCTTTAGAACAACTTTTTGGCCGGCTTCTAGTCATTCAATGAAGGGTTCGATGGGGCATACTTCTCACGGTTGCCCAGCTCCGGCTTGAGAAGTCATCGGGAGATTAGAATATCGTCCTTGATCGAAGAGTTTGGGTGGTGATCCGTTTCGGGAGAATCCAGAACAGCAAAAATTTCCTTAATAACTAAACATAAAAATGGAAGTTTTGTTAAAAAGTTGGTGCTTGGCTGAAACTGATACAATTCTCGTTGAGGATTTTAACAAAGTCTGTTTTGCATGCAAAAGCACAATGCAAGAGACTAATCACGTCTGATTCAGCGTCGTGCGACTTGTCCGGGTATTTTTCAAAGAATTTTTTGTATATTTCAGGCAGCGCGAACGATTTTCCATTCCATCTCGGATTCGATTTTAGTGGTAGAGACTGAAACAAAGTACGTTTGATGGAACCGGACGGATTTCTTGATTCATTCGATGGTTGTGCGTGTGGCTGAAGATTTACAGGTTTCGTCACTTTGTCTGGAGTTGTCTCGTTTATTTTTTGGAATGTTATTCCATTTTTCTCATCTTTTTTAATACTTTCAAGTTCTTCCTTCACAAGTCGATGCAAAATTTGGTCACTGCCATCGTCTTTGGGCTTTGAACACTCGCCATTGTCAAGCAGCTTTTCAACTTCAGCACTCAAGAAGAATTCATCACTTTTTTTGTCGTCCCACTGTTGAAGGCTGTAAGAATTCTTCAGCAGTGCTATTTTTTGTTCTTGAAGCTCGTCGATTTTCTTGAAGACTGGAATCGAGTCGCAGCATTGCAAAGTGAACGGAAAAACTCCTTGCAGCAAATCGACCTGCTTCTTTATCAGCGGAAAATCAAATTTGTTCCCGTTGTGCGCGATCAGGCAAACTGGCTGCTGCAACTGGAACATGAAGCACTCGATCAACTTCATGGTGTTTTTGTCGAACTTGCGCTCGTTTTCAAGCAGCTCGTTTGTTAGCCCGGTTACATCCGTCGCCTTCAAATCGATTCTTTTGTACGGGTTGAAGCACAGCGTCAGTTTGTGTTGCACTCTTGGAACCTTCGACTCTAGAAAATGGTCAACGGAAACAGCGACAATCGTTAATTCTGTAATCTTCGTCTTAAAGAACTCCAAATCCGGCAGTCCTGTGGTCTCAAGGTCGAAAAAGGCCAAAGTTTTAATTGATTTTGGTGAATCGCTTGCAGAACCGGTTACTGCAGCTAATTTTGACGACATTCTGGAATGATTTCGTGTTTTTGCGCTAATTTGAGTGAATACTGAACAATCGCATTGTTTTTTTATCACAACTTCACAGCAAGAACGCAATAAAAATTAAAAAAAAAATTCGTGCAATGGTGAATTCATTTCGCGAAAAGCGTACAATTATTGTAACAATCAAGTATAAAAGCTTCTTACGGCTGCAGTTGCAGTTTTGTATAACTTGTTTTGCAGCACTTGAAAAAAAATTTGGATTCTTTTTTATTTCTGTTTAATTTTAAGTCAATATAATATGAATTAGAAGTTTCAATCTTCCTAATCATCCGTTCATCTCAAGTCAAGCTTGCAGAATCTTGTTTAAATAAGCGCGCAAACTTTTCCCGCCAACTTATTCATCGGTTGAATCGGTTCAAACTTGCTTCTCGACTGTTTGTCGTGCGTCACCGCTATCAAATCGGTGCAAGTCTCAAGAAGTCAGAACAATTTTGAAAAACCAGGAAATTAAATAGTTCAATCAATCGACAAACCAGCAAATCGTCGTCAATGGATGTTCACCTCATTCCGCGCGTGAAGAAGGTAAGGCCAGGGCCGATAGAGGCGCATATTGCCACTGCTTTGGAGGTTACATCCTAATTCGATTGAATTTTCTCAGTATTTGGACGAGAATGTCCACAAGACCTACGTCGATGTCGATGAAATGACCCAGTCACTGATGACGCGCTACATGGATTACTCGCGTCGCAAGCTTGTCCCCTTCCGACTTTCTGTCGTTGACGGTGAGTTTCGTTTTCGGTGACCTTCGGTGTTTGCTTAACCCGGCGTCCTTTTTGCAGCTTACAAAACTGTGCTTCGCTCGTACGGTATCGACAGCAATCCGGGTAGCGACAACGAGAACGCTGGATCTGACTTGGAAGTCATGGATGTGAGTAGCAAATATTGGAGTAAGAAAAATTCTGATTGTTTGCAATGTTTTAGGACGCAAGCAACGGCAACCACTTGGCCAACATTCAAACAAACTTGTACTCAAAGAAGCCAGCAAGCGTGGTCACATCTACCGATGCGCCGGCTATCAGCATTGACATAAGCTCCGATGAGGAAGACGGTGACGACAACACACCTGCACCGACTCCGGTGGCCACAGAATCCGCCAAGCCGAGCGGTCCGACAGTCACTCCACCGACGAACGGAACAAACAAACAAGAAGAAAGCGACTTCAACTGTCTCATGCAACCAAAAACAACACGACCAGGACCAGCTTCTCAGAAGAAACGACGCATTGAAGAAGAAACATCCAGTGCAGCAGTGCCTCTAGCCATCGATCAGACACTTGCAGGAGCAAAGCCAAAGAAATTCAAGAAAGAAGTTTACGCAAAGAAGTCGGACTTGACATTTGCCGACGTCGGAGGCATGGACAAAGCACTTAAAGAGCTGTGCGAGTTGATACTCCACATCAAGCATCCGGAAATGTACAAACACATCGGCTTGCCGCCACCGAGAGGTTTCTTGCTGCACGGTCCGCCGGGATGCGGAAAAACTCTGCTTGCTCACGCAATCGCCGGCCAGTTGGACGTCTTGCTTGTTGAAGTGCCTGCCACGGAGCTTGTCGCTGGTGTTTCCGGCGAGTCCGAAGAACGCATTCGTGAGATCTTCGAGCAGGCAGCGCAGTTTGCACCTTGTGTGCTGTTCATCGATGAAATCGACGCGATCTCATCGAATCGTCAGCAGGCGCAGAAAGACATGGAGCGAAGAATCGTTTCTCAGCTGCTGGCTTCGTTAGATAATTTGTCGAAGTTGAAGTTCGGCGATCAAGTTCTCGTTATTGGCGCTACAAATCGTCCGGACTCCTTGGATCCTGCTTTGAGACGTGTCGGCCGCTTCGATCACGAGATTTTGCTCGGCATTCCAGACCGTCCGGCACGTGCTCAGATTCTCCAGATCATTGCACGCAATCTAAAGCTGGAGCGTCCATTTGATTTCGACGAGATAGCTGCTCTGACTCCAGGCTACGTCGGTGCTGACTTGCTAGCACTTGCGACACGCGCTGCTTCGACGGCCATCAAAAGAGTCATTACAGACAAAGAAACGAAGAGCTTGGAAGACGTTACGCCGCATAAGGTGGTTGAAGCTTCAGTCGTTAATATCGAGGAAGAATCGCTGCTTATGGACGTAGACGAAGAAGAAAAAGCCAAGACTGAAACAGAAGTCATCGCTGCCGTTAATGCCATCACTGCCGACTTGGAGCCTGCACCAGGAATTGTACAAGAAGAAATAAAGACAGTCGAAGAACCAGCAGCAGAGCCAATTGCAGCTGCCGACACTGTGATGGAGACCGAAGAACCGCCTAAAAAAGAAGAAAACATAATCGACGTGATCAAACAGCAGCCGGAGCTGAAACTCCAGCTCACGCTCGATAACATGATCAAGTGGCTGCAGAACGACGTCCAACCGATGACCGACGAAGAGTTGGAAAAGCTCGCAATCAAACGCGAAGATTTCCTCGACGCTGTCAAACACGTCCAGCCGTCAGCCAAGCGCGAAGGCTTCATTACAGTTCCCGACGTCACCTGGGACGACATCGGCTCGCTTCAAGACATCCGCAATGAGCTAAAACTCGCGATCCTTGCGCCAGTCAAGTTCCCAGAAAAGTTGAAGAAACTTGGACTCAACTCGCCGTCCGGTGTTTTACTGTGCGGTCCACCGGGATGCGGAAAAACTCTACTGGCCAAAGCCGTCGCTAATGAAGCCGGCATCAATTTTATCTCAGTTAAAGGACCCGAGCTTTTGAATATGGTGAGTTTTGAATGATGCAACTCTTGAACACCTTCAATAACAAACAAATTTCTTCACAGTACGTCGGTGAGAGCGAGCGCGCAGTGCGACAATGTTTCCAGAGAGCACGCAACTCGGCTCCTTGCGTCATTTTCTTTGACGAGTTCGACTCGCTGTGCCCAAAACGATCTGATTCCGGCGAGAACTCGAGTCAACGCGTCGTGAACCAACTTCTGACTGAGATGGACGGCATAGAAGACCGAAGAGGCGTTTTCCTGATGGCAGCCACAAATCGACCGGACATCGTCGATCCTGCCGTTCTCAGACCGGGACGTTTGGATAAAATCCTTTACGTTGGACTTCCGGAAGCTGCTGACCGTGTTGACATCCTGAAGGCTTTGACCAAGAACGGAACGAAACCAGAACTCGCTGATGACGTTGATTTCATCGAAATCTCGACACTCACCAACGGATACACTGGCGCTGACTTGGCTGGACTCGTTCGCCAGGCTTCGCTGCAAACGCTTAAGGAATCCATCGACGACGACGTCGCTGCTCATGATTTAAAGGTTCACAGAAGTCATTTTGTTGATGCCATTAAGAAGTTGAAGCCATCAGTTGGTGATCAGGTGAGAATTTGCTGGAAGTTCATTGAAATTGGCTTGACTAACGGTTACATTTCTTTCGCAGGACATTAAACATTACCAAAAGCTAAAGGAGAAGTACGGAACGCAGCCGGAAGCCTGAGTCTGAAGATCTTCTCTACCGAACATTAATTCTAAGCCAACCACAAACTTTTCCACAACATTTTCCATTCACCTCAGACGCTGAAGCAGACACCCGAAGCATTCTTACCGAATTTTGATACACAAAGAAACTTTGGTCTTAAACCTAGATTTAGACATTTCATTGTCCTGTTGATCACTCCCTTATAGGCATCAATTAAAAATCACAATTTTGAACTTTAATGTTAAGAAAACAAATTAGTTTGTAGACAAAAACGCGATGAATAACAGGAAACAATCGATTTTGTCTAAGAAATAATGTTTTAGTTGTGTACTTTAGCATGAAATCATAGGAAGAAAGGAGAAATTGGACAAAGCTTTGAAGCTTTAGGTCAAAAGCTCGACGAAGAGCTTTTATGTCCTGTAAGTTCAAATTGAAGATAAATTCTAACAAAATATTTAAATTGAAAGAAGAATTTGGCTAGCAAGGACTTTGGAAATCTTTCAACTACTAATTCAAAAGCTTTCACAACTCAAAATTCTCTTCGATCTCAAGCTCAAAGTTCGATCACAATAAAAATTCATCTGGAATTCACTTTCCACCGACACTTTAATCACGCGACATGAATTCTTCTTCCGAACATTAAAGTTATCAGCGGAATTGTTTTCTTTTTAGTCCAAAATAGAATTTTGGACTGCCCGACTGATAAGGCCGTGTCGGATTTGAATATGTGTGCTAAGCCGATGGTCCAGCGCGGGTATAAAAGCGCGGTAGAATCGCCGAAATATTTCAGTCAGTCCCGCGGTTTTCTGGTGTCGAGTGGTAAGTTGGTGAAGTGATCAGTGGCAGTGTTTAGTGAGAGAAGTGGTGAGATGGAGCCGGGAGAAGCGCCCTGGATTAGCTTCTCCCGAGAGTCTCCATCAAGAATCTCTCTCGCGATCGCAGGATACCGCGAATGTCCTTTCGCGCATTCACTCAAATTCTCGCGGATTACTCTCGGTCGCGAGAGAATTTTCTCCAGATCAATGACACCGCGACGAAGATCTCTTCTAAACTGTCATTATCAGTGAAATAATTTCGGACAAAATTGACATTTTGTTCGTGATTTATGAATTAAATTCTCACTTTATCAGCGTTTTTCATTATTTTTTTAGACTTTGTGGGACAAACAGTTGAAGAAGATTACGGAAGTTGTTACAAGTTTGACATGAAACTAGAATAAAAAGAAATGAAGTTGAAAAAGAAGTTAATTGTGATAGCATGCATCACGCTGGTGATCATCGCTAGTATTGAAGCAGCTGAGAAGGACCCAAATGGCAAAGATGCAGCCAAAAAGAAGAAAAAGAAGGCTAAGAAAGTGAAAAATGTGCAAGCTGACGATGCCCAAGCGCAGAACCAGCAGCCAAACTACCCCGAGTATCCTGAAAACTACGACGATTACATTGACAACGAGTACGACGAAGCCGCCAATGGTGCCGCGGGTAAGAAAATCTTCCACTTCCTGTTTTCACATTCCCAAGATCTCGTCGCTGAAGTCTAAAAAAGCGTCGAAAATGTAGAATTTTCGGGTTCTTATCGCTGTACGCACTGATCTCGTGTATATTTCCTCAATGAAGGTTATCAGTCGTGATTTTTGCAAAAATCTGAAACTTTGTTTACATCATCGCGAAGCCGAAAGAAGAAAACATTCGAAATCGTGACTTAAACTAATGTTATCACTTTGGGCTAACATTGGCGGGGTTTCGGGTAAAGATTATCAAACAAACAAGGGGAAAACATGGATAACAAATTAGTTTTCGAACTGTTCTAGTTTAATTAATATCAATGTAACTGAACGGCTTCGGTTTGTTGATGGTTTGTAGATTTGTCACGCGCACTACACGGTTTTTTGGGTTTGGATGAAAATCAAGGAATCAGAGACATGATACCGTAAGCTGGTAATAAATGTGGAAAATTGATCCTTGAAAGCTTTTAAAAAGGAAAACTAGACACTTATACAATTTCAAAACAGAAACAAAGTGTCATGAAAATTTAGAACTTAAATTAGAGAAAGATTTAACTTTTACGTAGCACTCGGTATGTCAATTAAAATTGTAAATAAATTAAGAGATTTTTGAATAAGACTGCATTGAAATATGAATCACTAAGAATATTGTTCTGATGGAAGGTTTTTCACCTTTCTGGTTTGAAATATGAAAGATCAAGTGCAGCTTATGCAACTTTTGCTAGATATTTAAACTACAACTTCATATGTTGGTCTTTCATACAAAGCCAACAAGAACTTTGTAAAATTTGTCTTTTTGCCAAATCAGTGATTTGTAGTACCATTTCATTGAAAATTGCCAATTTCAGGAGAAGAAAACGTGATCAAGTCGCGTTAAAGCTCGAGATAACGTTAAAGCTTGATATAATTTTTAAGTTCTTTCAAATTGCATCGTAACAAACTAGAACATTGAGAACTTCGTGATGAAAGCTTTCTTTAAATCTCAAAAAGATGTGTTAAGGTCTTAAAACGAAGAATTCAATATCTTTTGCAGCTTTCGCGCTCAATAAACTTTTATATTCAAGCTGAACTTTGAGCTAAAATCTATGATTCTAAGCAAGCACTCTCAAGCGGCTCTCTGATACAAAGTTATTCTTATCAAACTGAGCCAAGCATAAAAAGTATGTCTGGCTTTCTGATTACATTTTTTCAGCAAAAAAGAAAACAAAAACAGCTGCAAGCTGTTATCACATTTTCCCACGAGTTCGTGACTCTATTTAATCACATTATCGCTTATTTCCGACAAAAAACAGCGACCTTGACCAAGTCGCGAGCGACTTCTAAGATTATCAAGTGACTCACTCAGAATATTATTAAAACATTTACTTTGTGTTATCAGCTCGTAATCCAGATCAGGTCGAAGCCACAACTGTCATTTTCCAGCAACCTGAAGATGAAATTCCAAGAACTAGGCCACCACCACCTGAAGCAATTCTTGGTAAACTTTTAAACTACATCTTGTTGCCTGATGGAAATTTAATCTAACTGCAATTTTAGCTCCATTCTCTTGTTTATACGATGGAACTTGGTATCGCGAGAGAGAAGAATTCAGAGTAGGCCCCGACGAATGCTCGGTTTGTCTTTGCGTGAACACTGAAGTCAAGTGTAACGATGAAAGTTGTCCACGCTCTACCACAACGACGACCACGACTCCAGCACCAACAACTCCTTTCTTTAGTGGACCAAGTGGTGAAATCGGCAACGACGGAGATCGAGGTGAACCCGGTGAACAAGGACAACCTGTAAGAACAATTTAAATTTCACTTCAAACAACTCGTAAATAATTTTTCTGTTTAGGGCTCGCCCGGAACTCCAGGAGTTCCTGGAACACCAGGGTGAGTGGTGGAAAGATTTTTTTGTTACATTACAAAAACATTTAACTTTTTGATATCAGACTACCTGGACCGCCGCCAGATTTGAGTTTTTACACGCAACAACTTTCCGAGCAACTTGGAGGTTCCGACAAGGGTCCGAGTTTCCAACCAGAACAGTTCCAATACATGCAAGCTTCAACCGGACCAGTTGGTCAGCGGGGACCTCAAGGTGATGAAAAATAAAGGAATTTCCTTGATGATATATTATAAACATAGCATGAACTCTTAATAACTTTTAACGATTTCAGGCCCTTCTGGATCGCCCGGGCCTCAAGGTTTCCAGGGTATTAGAGGTGAATCGGGAGATTCTGTAAGTTGAAACTTTTTTGCCTTAGTATGAACCAGTGAAAGCATACATTGCTAAGCACACATTTTGAATTGTTTGTTCTTCCACACATTAATGACACCTAACTTATGACTTGCCAATTACAACGTATGTTAAAGCCAAATACAGCATAATTTCTATTCATTAACAGGGTCCATTAGGTCCAATGGGACCGCCAGGTAAACTTATCCCAACTCAATTCAACAATGATGATTTCAATCTTGCAAATTTTTATTTTAGGTGTTGCTGGGCCTCACGGACCGCAAGGAAAAGATGGTGAAAATGGAGATGATGGAGAGGCGGGACCGATTGGCGCTCCAGGAAGCCCAGGCCCAAGAGGCTTACCGGGTAATTATCGATTTGAAATTTTTGGTAGTAATTTATTATCACATTTTCAACTCTTGCTTTAGGAATGCCCGGAGTTCCCGGTGTCAAGGGCCACAGAGGATTGATCGGCCAAGATGGACCAAAAGGAGATTCAGGATCTACCGGTGAAAAAGGAAGTTTTGGCGCTATGGGACCTGTCGGTGCCCCCGGTTCACCGGTAACACATTCCAGTGTTTCTAAAATTGTTAAAATTTACTATGAATCATTTCTAGGGACCCGCTGGCCCAAGAGGTGAGAGGGGTAGAGAAGGTCCACCCGGACAACAAGGATTGAGAGGTGTTGATGGAAACCAAGGTCCACCTGGCCCAACTGTAAGCTATAACGAGCTGTAAACATTGAATTTTAACATTTGTTTCAATTCTAGGGTGCTATTGGCAAATCAGGGCCACCTGGATTCCCAGGTAAAATTGTGTGTGAAACAGATTTAGTTCCACTTGTATTATACGCTGTTTCAATTCATCAGGCAGTCCCGGAAACAAAGGTGACATGGGTGGACAAGGCCCAAAAGGTTCGCAAGGTCAACAGGTAATGATTATTTTTGGATAAATTTTGATTTAAGTAAAACTGACTTAGAAAAATATGATGATAATTACTTAACTAATTCAACCACAATTATATGCTACGCGTGACTAGGGAGCACGTGGTGAAGGCGGAAGACCCGGTTTGACTGGAGAAGCAGGCCCGCCTGGAATTCACGGAAAAGATGGACAATCTGGTAAGTTCAGCTGATATTTCTGATAAAACGGTGTTTTAACTTCTCAAAATTAGGCGAAAAGGGAAGTCCTGGAAGCCAAGGGATTTCTGGATCGATCGGTTTCCCAGGCCCAAGAGGGCCAGCCGGTCAAAACGGCAGCCCCGGGGAACCAGGAGGAAAA
>JPYR01000258.1:20232-32311 GCA_000775305.1 Belgica antarctica
GTAAAAGGAATGCCTGTAAGTTTTAAACTGAAAAAGTAATACTGTTCATTTATAATGCAATTTTCTTTCAATCGTAGGGAACTCAAGGTGAACGTGGCTTTAAAGGTGAAAATGGTATCAAGGGCGACATCGGAACACCGGGTCCAAGAGGTTTGGCTGGAGCGGTCGGACCTGAGGGAAAACGTGGCAAACGTGGAATGAAGGGACCAACTGGTAAGTTTACCGATCAATACATTTAAAAAACATATGACTAATTGTTTCTTCGTACTTTAGGACCACAAGGGCCTCAAGGTGACCGTGGATCTCCCGGTATTACTGGATTGCCTGGTCCAGATGGAGCTGCAGGCCCCAAAGGTATTTTTCATTTTATATAACCTTTCTTATTAAAGTTTTTCTAAATTTTTTATTTATATTTTCAGGTCAATCTGGTGACAGAGGTGCCACGGGCTTGCAAGGACCAAAGGGCAGCACCGGTGACATCGGACCACCCGGAATTCAAGGTGTTCAAGGTTTGCGTGGATTGGCTGGAAGAGTTGGCCCTCAAGGCAGGTTCAAGACAATAAAGGTTTAAGGAGTCATCTAAGCCAATAATTTTCTCGACAGGAAAACCTGGATCACAAGGAGAACGAGGAATTCCTGGATCTGACGGAAAATCTGGGGAGATGGGTCCACAAGGTATGATTAAATGCAATCATAAAAATTGGAATAATTTGCACAATACAACTCTTCTCTAGGTTTACAAGGATTGCCCGGTCCGATGGGACTTCAAGGAGATAAGGGATTGACTGGTGAATCTGGAAAAGATGGAGAACCCGGCCCAGTTGGTGAGTAATGGCCACATCTCTCGAATAATACGTCAAATTGATAACAATATTTCAGGCCAACCCGGTCCAAGAGGTGACAACGGAGCCGCTGGAAATCCAGGTAAGAATTTACCATTAACAATTCATTCAAATGAAGCTAATGATGAATTTGTAAAGGTCAACCTGGAACGCCTGGACCTCCCGGCCATGATGGTTAGTACATTCAAACATAAATTGAGAAAATCAGAAGAATAATACCAACATTTTCGCTTAAGGTGAAAGAGGTCTTGTCGGTCAAGCCGGCCCGCCCGGATTCCAAGTAATTTCTGATTTATAGTTTTGAAGCAAACATAACTAATCTCACATTTCAAGGGTCTTCCTGGAGCTCAAGGAAACGCAGGAGCAGCTGGAAAAGATGGCCAACATGGTAATATAGAACTTTTGAAATCTTGCACACTAAATTAATAACTTTATTATAAAGGGCCTCCTGGAAATCCTGGCCAACCTGGTGCTCCTGGAAACAGAGGTTAGTCAAGCGTTTATTTTTATGTATTAAGCTACCACAAGTTAATTTGTAGGTGAACGAGGTTTCAACGGAGAGCGTGGCCCAAGTGGCTTGCCCGGAATTCAAGGTTCTAAAGGTGAAACTGGAGCTCAAGGTTTTGACGGTGCTACGGGTGCGCCTGGCCCAATCGGATCGAAAGGACACCAAGGTAATAAGCATTGACACGTTTGAGTAGCAATATACAAAATCTTATTAATTTTCACAGGATCACCTGGAATGATTGGAATTCCTGGAATGCGCGGCCCTGCTGGCTTGTCTGGAGAAAAAGGAGAAAAGGGTTTGAGTGGAACACAAGGCCCTGAAGGACCACCTGGGAGAATTGGTAACGAAGAGTAAAAAAAATTTAACATCTCTAAATTAAATATGCTTTATTTTGAATTTACAAGGTGAAAGAGGCCCACAAGGTATTGTCGGACCACCTGGTCCACCAGGAGAACCAGCAGAAAGGTAAAATTATTTTTAAATAACAATAATTTATTAAATATCAATGTGATGTGTCTAAGAATTATCCTACAACTTCGTCGTAACTGTCAATATCTTCGGGTCCACCAGCGTCGATTTCAGCGTCTGTTCCAGCATTTATAACTGCAGGGTATCCTGGATGTCCACCACCATCTTCTGGTGAAACAAGTGCAACTCCGTCACTTCCGAATTTCATGCAATCGAACTCCCTTTAAAAATTTAAATGAATAATGTTTTTCTTCAAATATTTTATTTAAATACCTGTCTACGAGATCAAAGTCTCCAACCGTAGCAGAAATATCGAGGCACATGTGCATGTTACGTCCAATGAAGTAAATGTCGTGAAATCTCGCACACATTTCAATCCATTGATTGAATCGTGGAGGTGAAATACAAATTGGTCTCGGATTTTTTCCACTCATTGTGTTCTTGTATAAAACGTTTTCATTGAAAGTCATCCGTAGTTCAAAAGCGAAATCCTCAGGAATGTACTTGATTTTCATGCAGCTTTTGTTATTGAAAAAGAATCCACCCAAACAGCAACTGCAAATACCACCCTTGCATTCACACGGTATTCTTGATTGCACAGCTTGGACTGGGTCACCTGTTACAGGTGGGATTTGCGGGCGCTTCACATTGTCTTTAATTTTCTTTTTTCTTGCTTCAACCTTGCTTGACAATGCTGTTACGTTTTTAATAAACTCTCGCTCGAAGTTAGTCATTTCATCATTGCTGATAACATTGGTGTCATTTCGTCCAACATTAGCACTGAACACCTCAGCAACGAGAACAAACAAAAATACTACAAAAATTTCTCTCATGTCCAAAGTTAACTTTCACTTTTCGAGTATTTTATCTGCACGTGATTCACTTTTATCTGAACTCGAAGATGTGATGTTTATGCAAATGAGACTTTTTTCTTTTCTCCGCGGTGCCTTGAACTTGACCACATCTGAAGATAGACTGAACGTTAACGGTTAAGTCGCGAAGCATTTAAGAGCCAAATATACTCTCTCAACAGCTTTTCTGCCGCAACGCTGGTCAAAATGTTGTTGACAGTGAAATTTATTTTCAAGAGATGAAAAGATAGCAGTTTCTCATATGTTTATGCTTGTTCAATTTCAGAGGTGAACAGGGCGCTCCTGGACCTCAAGGAGAATCTGGAGCCCCTGGTGGAATTGGTTAGTGAATTGATTGATTAACTTAAATTGAATTCACACTGAAACTGTGTAATGTTTTCAGGTGAACGTGGGCAGCAAGGTGCACAAGGTCTTCAAGTAAGTTACCCGTAATTCTTGTAGCTCGACTTTATTATAATGATTTTATTGCGTAGGGCTTCCCCGGCAGTCCTGGACCCGTAGGATTACCTGGTTCTAAGGGAGAACGTGGTTTGAGTGGTGTGAAGGGAGATCAAGGAAATTCGGTAATTTGCGAAAACAAAATTTATGAGTCATCTGTTAATGACTCAACAAAATAAAACCTAGGGTGTTGCTGGTATTCCCGGAGAACAAGGCCCCATGGGATTGGTCGGTGCCACGGGACCCAAAGGCGTTCGTGGAGAACCTGGATTGAGAGGAGAAAGTGGCCTCATGGGTCCTCCAGGAAGACCAGGTAAGGAAGCTTTATGGTGAAACAAATTTCTCATTGATTTTACTTTCGTTTGTCTTTAAGGTGAACTTGGTCCACCTGTAAGTAGAACGATGCATTTTTTCTGTAATTTTTTTTAAACTAAACATTTTAAAGGGAACACCCGGAAATTCCGGCCCAGTGGGTCACCCTGGACCACCTGGAATTAAAGGAAACTCTGGAGAAGCAGGCAGACCTGTAAGTATTTCAAAAAAATGAAAATTCATCACTGTAATTTAAACTTAATTTGTCATAGGGTAATTCTGGACCGCAAGGAAATCCTGGACCCAGTGGTCAAGACGGTGCAAAGGGAGAAAGTGGAAGCGACGGACCCACGGGATTACCTGGTAAATTAGAAAAAACGTGCCATTTCGAAGTTTTTCACAATAATTTGGAAATCTAAAGGAAATCAAGGACCACCTGGACCCACAGGCGATAGAGGATTGCCGGGACTTCCAGGCCCAACTGGAAGTGTCGGACAACGTGGTGCCAGAGGCGCTCCTGGTAAGATATCTTTATTGTCATGTTTTGGCAGAACCATTACATTAATTTCTGTTCAGGTGAAACTGGCATGCAAGGAAAAGATGGCAAAGAAGGTCCAATGGGCAGCCCAGGTCATCAAGGAGAACAAGTAAGAAGATTTTCTGATCAAATTTGTTTTTAATCTGCGATCTGATCGATAGTTTAATTTCCATGATTTTCATTATATTTAGTTTATGTCTTAATTCGATCTTATAATCATTTTAGGGTCAACCAGGCTTACAGGGACCAGCCGGTCCAGAAGGTAGTTAACATAATCTTATAGCATTTATAATTGCAATAACTTGTCATTTTTAAAGGTTCAAGTGGAAAACAGGGTCCACCTGGAATTGCAGGCCGGACCGGAGACAAAGGGCCACAGGGCCAACAAGGAAACGCTGGAACTCCTGGAAATTCGGGATTACCGGGCCCACCTGGTCCTTTAGGGCCTATTGGGTTGACTGGTATTTAAACTTGTTCATCTTTGAAAAGTTCAAAGATCTAAATTTATTCTTTCAAGGCGAGAGAGGTTTGAGAGGTGAATCTGGACCCCAGGGAATTGACGGGCCAATCGGCCCAAGAGGTAAAACCTCTGCTCACATGTAGTTGTAAACAAAAACCAATTGGTTTTGTGTTCATAGGAAAATCTGGTCCACCCGGAAGCGAAGGTGTCAAGGGAGAACATGGAGATGGCGGCCCTAAGGGAGCCAAGGGCCATCGTGGTTTAGTTGGCCTTCAAGTATGTAAAAATAACAGTTTATAAAAATCAAAAATATCAGTAAAAATTTCTTAGGGTTTGCCTGGAAGCCCCGGATCAAGCGGAGAGAAAGGTATTCAAGGAAACACTGGACTTCAAGGTAAAATTCATATAAATTCTGATTTAAAAATACCAAAATTACAGTTAAAACTTATTTAAAGGACCACCTGGAGAATCTGGTCCGCGTGGCCCGCCGGGACGTGATGGAAATCAGGGTATGACTGTTTTCACAAAACTTATTCTTTAAATTGATCTTCAAATCAATCTTAACTGAAAACTATTTCCTTATAGGTTTGCAAGGTTTGGCTGGAAACACCGGCCCCAGAGGCCCTCCTGGAGGTGATGGAAAACCTGGTCCAGTGGGTGGTCAAGGGTAAACATTCAAATATAAAAAATCTAATGACAACATCAAATTTTCGACTTGCATTTTTCAGTCCACCCGGTCCACCTGGCCCCGCTGGCGAATCACTTGGCTATGATGCAGCATCTCTGGCAGCTTTACTTGGTCATGGTGCAAACACACAAAAGGGTCCAGATCCCAACGACGATCCGTTGAAGCAGCTTAGTGAAGATGACAAACGTGCAATTGTCCTTAAAGCCTACGAAAACCTCAAAGTTCGGTTCGAAAAGTTCAAGAAACCAAACGGTGAAAAGTCTTATCCAGCCAAGACATGCCGTGATCTTGCTGTTGCCTACCCCGAGTTTGAATCAGGAAATTTCTGGATCGATCCCAATGATGGTGACATCAGAGATGCCATTTTAGTGTATTGCGATCTTCCAAAGCGCGCATCGTGCGTCGTCCCAGCACCGGTGAAGTCAGACGAGATGAGCTATAACGGACGGGAATCGGAAGTTTGGTTGAGCGAAATTCCAAACGGCATGAAGATGAATTACAAGGCAGACAGCAACCAGCTTGGATTCTTGCAGTTGCTTTCAACTCACGCAACACAAAATGTTACTTTCCATTGTAAAAAGACTGTTGCTTACTATGACAGTGTCAAGAGTAACCACAGACGAGGCTTGAAGCTGATGACATGGAACGACAACGAACTGTTACCAAAGGGACCACAGAGATTGCGATACGATGTACTCGAAGACGGTTGCCAGCAACGCAGCGATAACTGGGCCAAAACAGTCATTTCTTACACAACCGAAAAGTCTGCACGACTTCCACTCACTGACATCGCTGTGCGCGACATCGGAGACACCAATCAGAAGTTCTGGGTCGAAATTGGTGCGGTTTGTTTCTATTGAAGCAGCTGAAATTTAACTTTAAGTTGGTCTGCATTACGTCACTGCCAAATGTAATTTTTTCCAAGGTCATTCAAATCTTAAATCAATAAAATTCAATTTAAACTACATTTTAATGACTTGAAGAACCATTGCCTTGATACCGATGTAGCCTTCGTTCAAAGTTTTGTTGAGAAAAATTTCCGGCACTGAAAATCCAAGTTCTTCCGCGCCAAGTTCAAACGTGTAAGCAAATGGAATTCCGATTTCGATGGCGTAGTCGTCGCTTCCACCGGCAGCCACGTACATACTTGATCCGCTTTGATCAGCGGTGAACATCACTCCAGTCTCTTCTAGAACTGCATCAACGCCTGCTTGCGCGACATTCGCGAGCTGTTCATGTCGATAATGCTTCGTAGTTGTGTAGCCGTAAGGATAGACGATCATGTTCCCGAAGGTGTGCAGCGTAATGTACATTTTGATGTTCGACTTCAGTCTTCGCATTATGTCCCTGACGATTTTGGTCTCCAGTTCAGAGAACGGCTTTGGACCACGGTATACATCAAAACATGGCTTTTTCTCGGTTTCACCTTCCCACCAGTGCACATCAAAGTTTCTGTTGCCATCAACGCCAATGCAGTTGCTGCTAACTGGACTTCGAGTTTTTCTCCACATGTTATTGCCATTTCGACTGAACTCGTAGCCATCGGGGTTCACTGTGGGCAGAATCATGAACGACGCTTTGTAAAGCAATCCTTCTGTGTCCAACGCAGCTTCGTCAACAAATCGGTTGAGAAGATAAAGCGCCATCGACCTTGAATGCCATTCTCGAGCGTGAATTCCAGCGTCAATAAAGATAACTGGATTGTTCACTCTTTCGCTGTGCACGATTGAAATTGATTTAATTGGACGGCTTTCGTAGGAATGGCCTTCGGTCTGAACTGCGACGATAATTTTTGGATTCGCTTGGCTTATCTTGGCTGCCATCTTGTCGATGTAGTCAAGAGTTTCGTCTTGAGAAAGATATTTTTTGGTCACGACGTCGGGATCGAAGGCGCCACTGTTCAAGTTGATGCGTCTCAAGTTTGTTTGTTCTTGGTGTGCAACGAATTTTGTATTGAAAAATTCATAGTCGACAATTTGAAACTTTTTCATCATCGACAAAATCCGCGCTTGCTTGCAATCCGGAACTGTGAAGACGAAAGCTTGGTTCATCTTCCTTGCAGGCTTTTCAAGCGTTACGTTCAGTTCCAAAGCATTTCTCTTTATTTCATCAAGAAACTTCACTTCATTGTCAGTCTTAGCGACTATTTTAAACGCCCGTAAGCTGCAAAGAATGTTTTATGAGTGCTAAAGCTGTTAACTTAGTTTCAAAGACTTACTCATCGCATTTTTCACTGCTGGAAGTTAAAACAATGATAGTGAAAACTAGAACTGATAAGAAACTGTTCATAACGGCTGTGAAACTCAAAGTATAAGCTTTCATTGACCAAAACTTGAACAAACGCTTCAAATTCACAACAAAGACCTTACTAACGAACGTGACCAACGGATTATCTACACTGGTTCCGAAAATTCCCAGTTAATTGTCCGACAACTTGATGAAAACTAAATCAGTTCGCTTAAAAGCTAGTTAAACACGACTTGACGGGTTCGCACATAAAAAAACTTTATTTTAAGCTTTTCCGACTAATCGGATTAAATTATCATGCACGTTCAGTTGCTGCGATAAAGCTGTGCGACAGCTTCAGCCATTGCATTTATGCCAATTACCGATTCCTTCACGGTCTTTTCAATCTCGCTTGCTGGCAGATCAAATCCCAAATACCCGCCTCCTGGCAATTCCATGACAATGTTTATTGGGATTTTCGCTACGGCAAAGGCGTAGTCAATGCTGCTTCCTGTGGAGTTCAAGAGTTTTTGATGAGAATCTTTGGAATTCACCGCAAACTATTTACCTGACACTGTGTACAGGGCGTTTGAGGCACTTCCAATCGTGTATTTCACCCCAGTTGCCTTGTTCATCGCATCAGCGCCCGCCTTGGCAACTCCCTCCACGACCTTCCAGTTATCGGGCAGATCAGTCGTATGACCCCATGGAAACAGCAAATAGTTCCCATACGAGTGGAGTGTTATGAAGAATTTGCAGCTCTCCTTCAGATCCTGCATGATGTCACGACTCGTTTGCGATTCTTTTTCAGAGAAGGCAGATGGGCCGTGATATACGTCGGAGCAAGTTTTGTTGGACGAACCAGCTTTGCTCCAGTAAACGTCATAATTCCTATTTGCGTCAACACCACGGCAGAACCCATTCGGTGTGCGGGTCTTTCGCCACAATCGATAAATACTGAAAGTGTATTCATAGCCGTCGGGATTAACGACGGGCTGAATCACGAAATCGAGACTGTCGAGCAGCTTTGAGTAATTGCTTCGCGGATCAACAAGTTGATTAATCCAATAAAGTGCCGTGGCCGGTGCGATCCACTCTCGTGCATGGATTCCGGCGTCGAGAAAAACGGAATTTCTTGATTGGCCGTCGCCGCGAGAGATTGTGATGGTTTTGATGTCGCGACCTTCGTACGACTTGCCAACTGTTTTAACCGTTACTTGCGTGTTCGAGTAAGTTTCCTTCGACAAGTCGTCGAGGTGTTTGTAGATTTCACTCAAGCGGTGGTACCGATCGAAGGAGAAAACTTCAGATTTGCTGTTTTCGAGAATTCTTTGCCGCTGCATTTCTTCGTCAACTTTTCTAAGAAATGTTTACGAAGTTATCTTCAAATTCAATTTTGTCAAACTTTTCTTACTCTTGGACGTTTTCAACAGCCACTTTGAAATCGAGTTTGTTTTTCGCAAATAAATCTTCAACAAAACTTTGTTCCTTCGGGCTTACTAGCAGCTTCACCGTGTCTTTGAGATTGTTGTGGAACGAAAGAAAGTCCAACGACCTTGCATCGCCCTCGATCTCGTGGAGTTTTCTCAATAATTCTAAGTCATTTTGTGACTTCACGCTTATGTCAAACACTTTAAAACCTTCATAAACTTTCGCGGCAACCAAAGTAGCGGAAATTAACAGCACAAATAACTTCAACATTGCAAGTCGATTGTAAGTACACTGAAGCAAAGAACAAATGAACGGTCTTTTATACGAAAAACTTCCAGCTAAGAAGAAAGTCGTTAAATACTCGGATTCATACGTTAAGAACGTGCTTAGGTAATGAGAATAATGTGGAAGTGTAGAAATTCACTTGACCAGAACGTTAGACAATCCCTAAAACTGTTAAAAGTTTTTGTATAATTACCCAATAAAAAACCAGCGTGAAGTGTTTTGACAACTTTACTACGGCTGTAAATTCTGATTCTAGTGGCATTTCTACTGATGGAAATGTGCAATGGTAAAAGTTATATGAAATCAGGCAAAATTGTAAAAAAAAGAATTTTGTACATGCTGAATACAATTCATAATATATTTGCTTTTGCTGTTCTTACAACTCTAGTAAAAATATCAAAAACACTATACAAAGTAATAGTTTTGACCGATGTACAAAGCCATCTGACGATATCCCAAGAAAGTTTCTTCTGCCAATACTTTCGCAAGTTCTGCAGGATAATCGAACCCAAAAGTGCCACCAGTCAATTCAAGTGTGTAAGCAAGTTGTGCGTTAGCATAGGCGACTGCGTGGTCGTCTGATGCTCCGTTTGCTGTGTACAGAATGTCAGCACTGTTTCCGGGCATGTATACTGTTCCAGTAGCGTTCTCAATTTCGTTAACCCACAAGTCAGCCAAAAGCATATGTTCCTTCCAGTTCTTGATGTACACGTTGAGTTTAAAACCAAACGGCCACAAAACATAGTTTCCAAAAGAGTGAGTGCTGAGATACAACTTGAGGTTGTGCTTGAAGCTTTCCATGTAAGTTGTCAAGGCGAGAGTTTCTGGTTCAGAGATTGGGCTGGGGCCGGGATGGCCAGTGCCAGAACACTAAAATGGTTTTATTTGAAGCTTTTTTTTTATTTAAGTGATATGAACTTACGCTGTTGGGTGTGTATTGCCATTCATACCGGAAGTTCCTGTTCAAGTCAACTCCAGTGCAAGATTCATTGAAGACTCTTCGGTTCTTGCGCCACAATCTGTCGGAAGTCATTGCCCAGTTGTAGCCTACAAACTCAAGTCATCAATCTTAAATGTATCTCAAGTGAACAATCAACGTTTGTCAACAACCAGCGAGATTAGATTAAACTAATCGTCAAGAGTGTTGGCGCACTCACCGTCAGGGTTTGCATTTGGCACAAACACAAAGTCGACTTTTTCAAGCAGCTCTGCGGAGACTTCTGGGTTTGTAACAAGCTGGGTCAAGAAATACAGCGCCGAGTGCGGTCCAACCCATTCCCTTGCGTGTACTCCCGAATCGATGAAGATGATCGGCTTCTTTCCAAACTCAGCGGCGCTAGAGACTCTCAAGCCAATCATGTCGCGGCCTTCAACCGACTTGCCGATCAGATCTCGTTTCACCAAGTTTGGGTAGTCAGTGGCAAGCTGGATGGTGTAAGCTTCCATCTCTTCGAATGTCAAGTAAGTTTCGAAAGTCGGAATGTCATCTTCAGCAAAAGTGCTTCGCTTCGCCCTCCTGTTGAGTCGGTCAGACTTTTCCTTCTTGAGAATTGGTTCAATGTTGTCGACGACCATTTCATACTGAATTTCGTTCCTGTCCAAGAATTCAGTGAAGAAAGTTTGAAGGTCAGGCGATACCAAGATTTTCGAGACCGTTCCAGCTCCACCGAATCCCAAGAAATCGATTCCACTCTTGAATTCCCAACTCATCAGGTCCGCCATTTGGTCTTTCCGTGGTGTCACATCGTAGACTTTGTAGCTGTCAAATGAAACTCCAAATCAGATCAAAAGATTTCAAACTTAAGTGTCCTTATGATTTGCATTACTTTGTGTAATCTTTAGCCAGCGAGTGGCTAAGATAAACGCAAACCAGAAGCAATGAAAACAATTTCATTTCGACAGCAACCCAAAAACTCCAACAAATCACTTTGAAGTCCAATCGATGACTGAGAGTTTTCAAAAAATACAAAAGGTAATAAAAATCAACTCGGCACTCATTGATTGATTGATAACAAAAAGCAAGAATTAACGTTTAAAGATAAGAAGTTTTATTGAAGCTTTTTGGAATGCTTGACAAGCTTTACAGAAGCTCAAACACGGAAGTTTTGTGCAACATAAAGACCGAAAGCTCGGTAGCCCCAGTAAGTTTCTCGAACTAAGCCTCCGATCTGTGCTTCAGGGAAGTCGAAGCCAGTTAAACCGCCGCCTGTCAACTCAAGCGTGTAAACCAGTTCAACATTCTGTTCGCCTGCCATGTGGTCATCAGAAGCACCAAACGCGTTGCCCAAAACGTCAGCGATGTTACCGACGACGTAGTTCTTGCCAGTTGCCTGACGGATTGCTGTCGCCCACAATTGACCAACTGTGTGATGATGTTGCCAATTGTCGATCCATCCGGGAGATCCAGAATAACCCCACGGATACAAAACCATGTCACCGAAGCTGTGCACGCTGACATACATTCGCACATTTGGACGATAGCGTGTCATGTAATCATTCATCGCAGAAGATTCAACTTCTGACAGAGGTGTTGGTCCACTGAACGTTGACAAAGTGCACTACAAGTGATAAAATGTTATCAGGTGATTCGAGAATAATTAAAGTTTTACTGTCAAAATGCGCGGTGGAGTCCAGCTGTATCGGAAGTTCCTGTTCAAGTCAACACCGAGACAAGTCGAGTTGATTTGGTTTCGGTTCTTACGCCACATTCTGTCCGAGTTGTACGAGAAAGTGTAGCCATCGGGGTTCAAGTTGGGGATGATGATCCAATCGACGCCGTCAAGAAGTTCAGCAGACGACACGGGGTCTTCAATCATGCGGTGCAGCAAATAGACAACAGTAGCCTGGCTGACCCACTCACGAGCGTGCATGCCGCCGTCCATGAAGATGATTGGTTTGCTACCAAAACCACCGCGAGAGATTTTGAGTGCGAAAACATCGCGACCCTCGAATGATCTTGCGATGACTTCACGGGTGACCAAACTAGGAAACTCAGCGGCCAAACGAAGGCA
>JPYR01000258.1:48115-63777 GCA_000775305.1 Belgica antarctica
TCGATTCATAATTTTCCATCAGCAAGAATAAAACTTTAGTGGATTTCAACACCCAGGTGTATCGTTCATTTGAAATTTAAAAATATGTGAATGAGTGAGCAGAGTGTAAAATTTGTAGAAATAAAAATTTATGTTCATCTAGTGCCTCGTGGGAGTTTAAAACGAACAATTTTCACCTAAAGGCACAAAGGCTGACTTCAGAGAACACTTGCATAGATTCACTGTTTTGTTCCATTGAAACAGACCCGTTGGAAGTGAAACAGAATAGGATTTTGTTTCCAACTGTTTCCAACAAACTCGCTTTCATAATGACGATGGTTTGGATTCCCTGGCAGCTGGTGACAACTTTTCAGTCAGAAATTCGACAGTTGCGATCTATTGTGCAGTAGTTTTGATGCAAAAACAAAATTTTAGAATTTTTATGAATTTAACGGTATTGTGTAGAGATTAATGGCGATGTATGATTAATTACGAGCTATTGTATTCATTCAAAAGCAAGGCAACTTGTAGGGCTGTGAGACTGTGCGTATAAACTATTGTCGATACGTTCTTCAAAAGAAATTTAAAATTTTGCAGTCTTTGGAATAAAATTGTAAAGCAGCTTGTGGCATAAAGGCTTATCGCTGTCAATTTTGAATTGGTCATTAGAAATTATTTTCTCGCACGTTTGAAAGCTGTTGAAACCACTTGGAATTTTAATTAAAATTCTTTAAATGAAATATTTTTAAGTTCCATTAACAAGTGAAATAGCAAGTGTGGAATTGAAGATCAAACAGAACTTAATGCGCATCTAATGATTAAGAAGTGTGCATCTCCTGTGATCAATTATTTTTCTTTGGTAATATTGTCGGTGTGGAGGTTTCTGTGGTCGACAGTTGGAGACACCACTCGGTCAATTGATTGCAAACATGAAAAGCCTTCCAGCTGCTGTCTCTTGCACTTAAACGGAGATTCAATGAGAGATTATGCGAATATCATGAATAATGATTGAACTCAATGATTCAGAACATCATCATACATTATTTATGAAATAATGCATTTAATTGAAGTTGGTTGATTGCAAAGCGTATTGAAATTTTTTAAGTTTTCCAAGAATTCATGTCTATCTGGACGTTTTACAGGTTTTAATGCACATCATCAAACTGTAGCAACTAACCAAGACCGAATCCAACATGAAGATGTCAAAACTATCGAATCAAACAAACTCACAAGACCCGCAAGCAGTCAATTCGCGGGTTTTTGTTGGAAATCTAAACACATTTCAATGTTCGAAAACAGATGTCGAGCGAATGTTCCAGCGCTACGGACGATTGGCAGGTGAGTTGCTTTTGCTTCAAATTGGATCAAATGAACGTAAACTTCTGGTCAGACAGCGATAATTGATGGATAAGCTTCGGGGAAATTGTTTAAATCATGTCGAAAAGTTAAAATTCGTTCCCGAATAAATTTATTTCGCCGGACAACGAATAAATTAATTGTGAACCACCGAATTGTAGCAATAATAAAATAAACAGCAATCAAAATAATGAATTAAACCACATTTCTCTGATGCAGTGTCTCGTTCCGCGGATTTATCGAGTGGCGATCTAGACATTTTCACTTTCGAGCGTTTCTTGTGACCCAAAAATATGTTTTTCTGCCCGCGAAAACAAAGATTTCGTTCTGCGTTTGTAACGAGAGGGCCGATAAATAATTTATAAATGATTTAATTAAATAATTGCGCACTGGGATTTTCATTCAACGATTTTCCATTCAATCAATTCACTCGTATTTTGTTAAACAATTTGAAAAATTTGTTGAATAAAGTCATTGACAGATGATCGTAATCTCCACGACTGCCGTTCATTTTAAAAGCTGTAGAAATTTTCATGGAAATTTATCAAACTGTTTTGATTCATCAGCTGTTTGGCCAAATCTAATTAATCTCGTTGTGTGTGCGGAAGCTGAAGGCGTGACAGTCAATTGTGCTGATAATGATTGATTAAAAATTGTTGACATGAATACCTAGATTATTATTAAAGAACCATTTGCCAGTGATGTTGGTGAAAAATTATTTGAACTTCGGAACGAGACGGTATTTGTTAAATTTTTGTTTGGTTTGGAATGAAAACTTTTTGTTGATATGTTATACAAAATTTTTTGTGGTCATAACAGATTTAAAGTCACGAAACTTATTAACTAACCCCGAAGCTAAACATTTATCAATTAATGGTCCAGTTTTTGTTAAAAATTCCAACGAACGACACCCGCTAACGGTACCATTGTCTTCCAGGAATTTCCATGCACAAAGGCTATGCCTTCGTGCAGTTCACGAACCCGTTCGACGCCCGGAATGCGTGCCACGGTGAAGACGGACGAACAGTCCTAAGCCAAGTCCTAGGTGAGTCAATCGATTTTCCTTTTTCACTGTAACAATAACCTCAAGTCAAACTGAACGTGGATTAAAGTGAAAATTTAGTAGAAAACAAAAGTTTTGGTCTTTTGACTGCTTCGCTCGTTCAAATTAAGGTCTAAGAGAACGTTTATTATTCTTTTTGATTGCGTGTCGGTAGAGGCGTACCTGTTACGGCGGTGTTTTCTTCCGCCCCGATTTTCTTCGCTCGTAATTCTTTTAACGCCATCGTGGAAAAAACAAAAAAACGATGTGGCTTGATGAAAAATTTCTCTTTGCACTTCGAATTTTCGGTGTTTATAGATTGTTCATGGATTTCTTTATTGATATTTTTGGGTGAAAAAAATTGCGCCATGAAACAACGTCGTAAGTTTGTCACGACACACTCCTAATGTGTCATTTCTATATATTCCAAAGGGTTGGAGGCGCACGTTTCGTTATTCGAAATAATTTGTTCGGATTAGCTTAATTCTTTTACACAAAGCAAGGTCCCGAAATGTCTCAAACTTGAACTTCTTGATGTCGGATCCAATACATGAAGACAAACTGATGTCTTTTGAAACAATAGACTTCAAGTTTGTTCCACGCCAAGAGAGACGGAGATTAACTATTTTTAGGTCCAACATTTTCAAATGATTTGCATGAACGAAAATGTTTCATGTCAAAATCGTCACTTAACCTGTGTTAGACAATGATTTCACATCTTTCACAAAATAATATTCAAACCTAGGCGAGAGAGATTTAATCAAGAATTTCGAAATATTTTCAAGCACTAACAATAACTCACTTCTGACCTGGCAACCGGCCAGACACGTTACGAAGATCTACGCGTCGATGATATCGATGAAAAGTGGATCAGAAGGAGTGTTTAGAAGAAAGTGAGGTGAAATATTATCAGACTGAAGAGAAAAGGAAGCCGTAAAGTTGTCTGCGCTCAGTGAGCGGTGCTAGAATGGGATTCTGAGGAATTCTCTGTGTGGAAAATTTCATCAAACGCACGAGGTGGAATGGCACACATTCGTCAGATCTTTCTCAGTTTTCTTCTCCACATCAGGCATTGACCTTTGGACTTGTTTGACAACGAATTGTCGGGTTTTTTTGTTGTTTCGCAAAGCCGACATTTATGATTGCGGCAAACATGTTCTTGTCGTCTCAAGATCGTGTCAATTGACACATCTGATTTTGCCACAACCTATTTTCCTTCTAATTTCTTAAAAATGTTATCTACTTTTTATTTTATCTCGTTTGTTTGACTTGCTAAATTCTCGCGTTGATCAATGTGAGAAAACCAAAGACACGCTGTCACTATTAAACGCTTTTAATTGCAGATGTCAACATGGTGGCTGAGCCGAAATTAAATATTCTTTCGTTGGAAGCATCGTGAGTGAATCTTTATATTTATACGTTAAAATGCGTGTATGTTTTTTAAACAAAGCTCCATCAAACCGGTAGGAAGAGGCAAAATGCTACGAAGACGGGCAATGACTGGGACTATTACTACGATAGGTAAGACACCGAAAAAATGTTTGGGAATTTTCTAATTAAACTTTCCATTCGACTTGAAGGCGAAGAGCCAAAGCATTTACATGCACAAAAAAAAATACGATTGTAATTTAAATTAAGTTTTTCAGTACATAGAACAACAGTTAAATTTAGTTTCTGGAATGACTTTACGATGTATTTCATGAAATTCCGCTGATTTTAAGGGTGGAACTTCAAGCCTTTAAGTTTGTCGAAACTTTTAACGACTTTTCGTCTGGAATTTTCAGGTTGAGGCTCTTTAAAATCCTTGAAAACTGGTTTTATACTTAAAGAAACCTTGAAAGACATAAACATAATTCAGAACTTTAACAAACAAATCTTTCAAATTGAAAAATACGTCAAATGTGTTCACAAATTACGAAAATTGCTCAAAGACTCGATCGTCGAAATTTCAAAATGTTGTATAATGACCGTTGAGAATGGTCGGACTGCATACATTCCGGATTCTGTTATACCACACTTTGAAAATTTCTTGTTATTAAGACTTAACAGTAATAAATGCAAAGATTTCATCAATGACTTGTTTGTAAAAATATTTTCCATCCACTCAAGCCTAAACTTTAATTTTAATGTCTGTTCTTAATTTCCCCCGAAACTCTGTTCAGATTTACAATTTAAGATTTTATACGACTTCTTTAATTTTTTTTTCATCTTTAAATGTAATTTATTTTATGGCTTGAACTCTTTCGCTGTGATTATTTTCCCCAGCAGAAGTTTCCGCAATTTTCCACATGAGAAGAAACATTTTTTGTTTATTGCTCAATTTCTTAATTTTCTTGGTGTCTTTCTGTAGCTATTACGCTTCGACACTCTTTCCAACTGTTAGTGCACAACCGCGGGCTGTCAAACGAGCAAGACTTATGACGTCTCCGCAGTCACGGCCAGCTGGCATCATAGCGAGTCCACAGAATCAAGTTGTCCTCCAATCACCTCAAGCCCAGCAGCAAATCGTGGCCAACAAACTAACGTCAGCTGCGAACAGCCTTCTCCAGCTTCAACAGCAGCAACAGATGATCCTTGCCAACGCCACACCAGTGGTGAACCTCTGCAACTCTATGCAGAGTCAGAACTTCCTCAACAACAACAACACTAACGGATTTAAGCTGTGTAACGGTGACAATAACGAGACCTGCAGCCAACAGGCGTCTGCCACCGGTCCATTCAAAGTTTACAGTGAGTTGAACACCTCACACACCTTGTGCCGAGATGGGATTTTGTATTTCAATTAAACACAACCCACCGCAAATGTGAAACCTCTAATGAACATTTTTCTTGCTGTGGTATTTTCGTTCTCATCCGAATGTTCTCCGTTCTTCTCTTATCTTCAACAGGCAACCCCGACATTTTAATTTGCGGCAATTGTCGAGAAATGTTTTCGGAATTGAGTGATTTATTAGATCATAAGCGGTCTTACTGCAAACTAAGATTTACATGCAAGTGTCAGGAGCAACTACCAACGCTTATAAATAGTAAGAAAAAATTATTTTTTGGTTGCTCAACTAGTGATTGCTGTAATACTCATTGCGACCTTGTTAATGAAGCCATTTCGTTCTGAAAAAAAAATGTTCTAAAGTAAACACTACATATGTTGAGAAGTGGTGAAAGACTGAAAATGTAACCTCAAACTGTACTAAAACTAGTTTTTATCTGTTTTCTTCAAACTTTGTTTTGTACGCTTTGGTTTTATGAACTTTGTCACGATTCCAAATTCTTCCCCCAACAAAGAAGCAAGAAAACTCCCTAACAATGATTCTTATGTTTATGTTTGCGCAGAGAATTTGTATCCATCATCAAAATTACTGTGTGTGGTGTGCAAGGATTCGTTCAGCAATCCATGGGATTTGATGGTGCATGCCCAAGCAGCGCACATGGTGAATATTTATGAAATCGGAGAATCAGACGAAGAAGACGATTCCAGCACCAACAGCAAGAGTAATAAATTAGATAAGACTAATGGTGAAAGCCACAACAACATAAATGGATCTTCCTGCAACGGAACGGCCATGCATTCTAACGAAAATGTAAGTCGAACTGCTTTCGTTTCCTTTTCTAAAATATTCATTGTGTTAAAAAGATATTTGCGATGTGAATTTTTATGGTTGGACGAACAACAAGGGCAAACTCGAAGAGAAGGAAAATCTCATTCAGCGAATGAATGTGCCCGGGAATGAAATTAAATGATAAAAAGAGGCGCAAATTTCATAATTCTTGCAGAGAGAACGAAAGCAAAGTCGTCTTAATTATTTATTTTTAACGTCGGCGATAAAGATCCGTATCAGTCGAATTAATGAGCTGAATTCCCTCGTGCATTAATGACAATTTGAATTTAAAATTGCTGTTGATGACGCTACTTTAACTAATTGAAAATATGGAAAATTAAAATACCACGCTGTAAAACTTTTGAAATAATTTCAATTTTTGAAAACAAATTTCCGTTCGAGTCTAAGAAAACAAAGGAAACTTCAAGTTTCAAGAAATCGCAAAAGTAAACTTCTGTGAAAAATCGATAAAAGCATACAAATTTCAGCTTTGCAAAACCTTCTTGTGCAAGCAACGAATTGAGCTAAGGTTTGCTGAAGTTCTGAAAATTAAAAATATTCTCGACGAAATTTTGACTCCATTTATCTTCTCTAAACTCTTGTTATCAACTTCTTTTGATTCAATTTCTTGCTTCCAAATTTTTTCATTTACCAAGGCTTGTTGCAGAAATTATTCCCCTTTAAAACACTTCCCTTTCTCGAATGCTATTAAAACATACAAAATTGATGAGAAAGGCAATGAAATTGATTAACCTTGTTGAATATCTGCACGAGAGACGAAGAACGCAAACAGTAGAATCAATGATTCGAAAGGAAGGCTGTATGTATCAACAGTGTGTTGAAAGTATCTCGGTCGTGCCGGAGATTTGTTACAAGATGAAAAACTTTGCTTTCCGCTTCTTGTTGACTTTTCTCATTTGGTATTTCCTTAATGGTTTTCCTTGTACAACGAGATAACGGTGGTGTGGATGGGGCGACAGGGTCCGGGAAAGGTTGTTGAGGTTATGTCCAGTTATGTCAATTAAAACTTTGAAAATCTTTAAAAAGTCAGATTATTTTAAGGTTATGATGCAAAAACTTGATATTCATGGTGTCCCCAGACTTCACAAGGCCCTTCAATCGATGGGTGAATCCGCATCACCGCAAAATCCATAACTAATTCGGAATAAATTAAATTTCATGCTTTCTTCATCGACATCTTTTCTTTTCACGGTGGATGCTTCGTTCTGACCCCAGGAAATGGAATTAAGCGCCGCAAATAGTGATAAGAAAAACAACCATTCATCATCGGCCGCATCATCGCCCACAAATGAGCTCTTACTCTTAGACGGCACCGATAATGAATTGATGATAAACACTAATGGTCTGGATAATGGAATCAATGGAAAGCTGAGTGCCGATCTCTCGCCGAATGATTTAATGTTGTCTTCCTCACGTAGCACATCTCCATCCGATAAGGAGAGCGGCATGGACTCGCCACCGAGGGCATGTATAATGCGGGCATTAAGCATAGTAAGTCGATGATCTTTGATTTTCAGTCACGGAGGTTAAATTAATTAAACTTTCCTTCAACTTTCTCCACCCATTGAACTTCGTTCCCGACAACGTAATCTCCCGTTCAACTGACAGGATACGAACGCCAACCCGAATCTCACAGCCTTAGCTCTGTCATTAGCTAATGGAGCAACAATGACGACTCAGTAGAAACATTCGCTCGGCCACGTAACCTTCCTTCTTTCTAAAAGCAGGTAAAAATGACAGCAAAACAGTATTTCGAGTGGATTAATGTTGACACAGCATGTTCACATACTACATTGATCGGAACCGTAACTTAGTTGTATCATTTATAATAAGAAGATTATTAAAGGGAAGTCGGTTAAGTCAAGTTTTTGTCCCGGTGTTTCGCAGTCAAAGGAAAATGTTTTTAATTTATATTCCTACTAAGTGAGCTTAAAACATAGTTTAGAGAAACAAATAAATTAAAATTGGGTGCAGCTTATGGGTGATGTCAGTTGGGTTTTGTGGTCATGTGGTTTATAAGAACGTTTATCGGAATAAATTGCTTGTTCAACTAAATAAAATTAAAGGAGAATAATGAAAACAATAAGCAGCATGACTTCAAATATGTGTAATTTGAAGTTGCACTGTGTAACCAAAAACTTTTATTGAAAAAAACCAACTGCCATTACCACCTAACGGCCCCAAACAAAACTCAACAATAAATTGTTACTCAAGAATATTGGCGAAAAATCCAGTCTCTCTGCCAACTATTATTGCATTTTACAAATATATTACAAAAAAAAACTTAAACTTAACTTATTACCAATTCGTTCACCTTTTTTCAAATCGAACAAAAAGAAAACTTTGTAAACATTTAATCGTTGAAATTGAAATACTTCTACCGTTTTATTTGGAGAATTAAATAAACTGATTTAGAAACGTAAATAGATCAACGCGAACATATCAAAACAGAGAAATTTTATGGGGTGTAAATGGAGCTGGAATTGGGTACATATCGTAGCGAAATATAATTTTCTAGTAACCTTGGTCGAATGTTTAGGTATTGAGTCTGCTGCTACTTTTAGTTGGAAGTTTTTCTTTGACACAGATGAAAAACATCAAAAAATTATTAAAACAATTTGTAAATTTAATTTTATTACGATTGACTTGTAATTTCTGTTGTCAAATTGAATCGACACATCGTCGACACAAGATCATTAAAACATCAGATAAATTTATTCTAAAGTGTTGCTTCTAAAAATAACATTTACACAGCCAATCAAAACCAACAAAGCAGAGGTTGAATTTAGACTTTTTTTAAACTCTAAAGCTAAAGTCTAAAGTTGGAGTTTTTCAAAACCCTAAAAGCTAAAGCTGGTCCTTGAAAAAACTCTAAAGCTAAAGCTAAAGCTATAGCTGGTCCTTACAAAAAGTCTAAAGCTAAAGCTAAAGCTATAGCTGGAAAACGCCAAAAAATACCTAAAGTCTAAAGTCTAAAGCTAGCTGAAACAAGCGGCGACAAATTTTACTTTTATTCGAGCTCCAGGCTGACTAATTGACTGCTGCACTACTGAACTTTAAGCTCCGAAAAAGATTTTTGGAGGGAAAAAAATTGTTAACTTTAGGGTTTGCTTTAGAGTTTGTCGGACAAACTGTAAAGCTAAAGTCTAAAGTTGAAGTTTTTCAAAACTCTAAAGCTAAAGCTGGGCCTTGAAAAAAGTCTAAAGCTAAAGCTAAAGCTATAGCTGGAAAACGCCAAAAAATACCTAAAGTCTAAAGTCTAAAGCTAAGTCTAAAGTCTAAATTCAACCTCTGCAACAAAGGCTTCAAGTTTCTATACTATAAAAGCCAAAACTTATTTCCTTTCACCACAAACCCACTTTACACCAATCCCTTTAATGGCAACAACATCCAATTATCAAAGAATTTTTCACGAAACTTTTCTAAGGAATGCAATAAAGCAAGAAAACTGCCAACGAAGAGTGAAAATGACCAAACGATCCAAACAAGAAATTTCCGATTGAGAGTTATTATTTTGTAGCATTAATGTCTTCCGGTCGAACTCTGAAGAGTTTCTTTAGTTTATTTTCGTATGTAAATCTTCTCCAACGTGCGAGATGAAATAAAAAGCGAGTCGGATTACAGGCAACTCACTCCACCAATTAAAAGTTTCACAAATTAATTAGCACACATTTAAAGAAGATCGAGCAGCGCTTTTTTCTCTGGATTATTTCAACGCTCTAATTTATTGCAACATGTAATCTTTCGCAGAACTACGAAACCGCTGACTTTTGGAATTAACGAAGAAAAATATAAATTTCTGTTAGATAAATTAACCCATTTTTCCTTCGACGTTTGTTTGAAGTATTAATGGTTCTTCTCACTCCCATATCTGCAATTTCCTCTACTACGTTACTATTCGCACCTAATTATCTTAATTCGTTTTCCGTCTAGTCACAGAATCGGCTCGAACTAAGACGCAGTTCATACTTTGATTTAAATTCTTAGTAGTCAATTAAGCGCCCTTAAAGCTATTAGATTTACGTTTTGTAAGAAAACTCGTAAAATTTATGAAATCGATGAGAAATAAAAATGGTGAAATGAATTTGTTTGCCAACCGCTTGTTTCAATATACTTTCATTATAGATTCTAGATATTTCAGAAGTTTGTACTATATTTACAGATTTTTTTAAAATAATGTTTTAAATTTTTAAAGCTTTGACGGTTTTTTTAAGATATTTTGAAAAGTTTTCTGTCCTAAAAAATTTTGTTATAAATTTCAAACTAGATCACTATTCAAAAACTTACAAAACTGTTCCGATGAAAGCTTTTGAGCTTAAACAAACTATCAAAAAGCTTGCATTTGATACTCAAATATTTTGATAACATCGTTTATGAACGCCCATCTTAAACCAGCACTACAAAGCAACACTTTCAGTTCATATTTTTTACTTTTCACGAATGTTCTGATAGTTTTGTTTGTTTAAAGTTTGTTTCGAGTAAACAAAAGATCATTTATAAGAAAGTATACAAGAATTATTATCCCTTTGGATGGAGTTCAAATTAATTTTGATCGTTAGATGAATGTAAACTTAATTGAAGACGGTGAAAATTACACGCATTAAAGATGGAAAATATTCAATAAAATGATAAACTTTATTTAAAAACAAGCCGGTTTTTCACGCATGACACGATCAGAGTTCAAGACGACGATGTCGTTTAAAAGGCAATTTGCGGGGGTGTAAATTGTGATTTATACTTTTTATTGCTTTGGAAAATTGCCTATAATTTAACCTTCCACCGCTCCATTGATTTTGAAAGCGTTTTGCTACGTAAATTGACAGAATTTATGTCTCTCTCATAGTTCACCATTAAACCATATTCAATAAAAGACATTTTCCACTCATTGCCTTGTGTCACCCCACACCTTCCCGCTTTATCTGCTAGTCTCTCTCTCTGTCTCTCTTTCTCTTCATAATGCCATAAAATCACATGAAAATGTTTCCATCACATTTGCTGAAAGCAAACACCGAGAAGTGCAATGATTACGCCACATGACGAACCGTCACTTTCTTTTCCACTCAACACCCAGTCCACCCTGTTCCTTTCTCATCTAATACGGCACACACATGAATGGATGTTGGAAATTTCAATAACCTTCCTTCACCGACAAAACATTTCTATGCAGTGTCTCGTTCATCCGTCCATAGAAATTCCTTTTCATCTACACGATTATTGATTTTCATTTGCAGCTTTTTTCAGTCTCTCTTTCACATTCAACTGGCGTCGTTGTCGTCGTTTTTCATCGCAATCCCTCGTCTCTGAAGAGATGATGAATGAAGACTACAGAAAAAAGGAAATGTGCATCAGGTTGGATGCCATTTAAGCTCGAATTCGACTCTCTCGTTATTTAAAGGCTTATTTGGATTTCAACTCGCAAGGAACCGAGCGGAAAATTGGCTTAGGAAACATTGCTGCAAAGATTTTATTTACAGTTCTGCCGCTTGTGTGCACAAAAACGTTTCTTTCTTTCAGCTGTTCTCGTACTCAAGTGTTGCTTATAATCTGACGACTCTGCCAGTTCCTACGTCACTGCATCCAGAATCACATGAATAAAAGTGCTGATTGTACGAACCTGATTCTTCATCTTGTATACTGGCATGTCTCTTAAACACCCTGGAACGTTGGTGATTTTATTCTAAAATAATTAAAATTTATGTCCGAGAGAAAAAAAAATCAGGAATGTTTTCGCTCAGAATGCAATTCTCCGGGAAGGGAGATGCAGACCATCGTCTGGATTTGCAGATTCCTTCCAGTAATTTTCATCCAAAACTTTAAGTCACTCGTGCATCATGAAAACGATTAAATGCTTATAAACATTTTGCATTTTTCGGGTGCTACAAGAAGGATGAGTGTTTGCGCTTTGTGGATTTTATGTTGATCCACTTTTCTTTATCCGACGATGTGCTTCATAGTTTAATAAATCATGAAAGCAATGAAATTTATTTGTTGAAGACGAAAGTGTTTGTGCTTGGCTTGCAAAGCTTTAGCAATTGCCTGAATAATTAAAAGATGAAATTAAAAATTAATTTATTCTTCTGTTGGATGTTTGTGGTGCTTGGTGTCATCGTTTGTTTGTGGGGTGTGATGGGGTAAACGTTATAGATTGTGGATCCTGACAAATGTTTCAAATAAATCTGAAATTTTTTGTTTACGAAATGCAGTTTTGACTCGGCAGTTTGAGATTAAGTTTGGGACATATCTTTGCAGATACTATGTTAACATTTGTATCAAAATCCATATCAAAGCCTTTTTAGTTCCAATTTCACACAAAAAACGTCGCATCAGAATGCATCGTCTTTAACCGACTTGGAAATGAATTAATTCTTGAAATGATTCTAATGGAATCTTCAATAATAAATGAAACAAATTTCTCAATTTAGTTGAAGGGGGCTTTGATGTTGAAGGTTATTGCTGTCGCTGAATTATTTATTGCAAACGACTTGGTTTTGAACACATTTTCACAATTTATGTTCATGAGATGGAACTTGAGTTGCAGGACATAAACAGCTACACGATGATTTACAAGATCGTTAATAGGCAAAGAGTGGGACGAAAACACGTTGTTGTGATGGAAACCATTGAGGTGAAGAACAAACAAGGCAAATTCACATAACCATCGTTAAAACCTGTCTGCGGGGTCCAACAGGAGTGTTCCACGCCAAACACAAAAGTACTTGCTGGTAAACTTCAAAACAATGCGAAAAGAGAAGAAGAAAATCCAGGAAAAGCATTTACGACGAGTGGTTTGGCCAAAGTTGAGAAGCTGTTGGCAGCGGGGGAGAAAAGAAGCACCGAAGAGAAAAGCAACTTAATGGCTTCTTTCCAAAGTTAAGTATTTAATCTCTCGAACAGATTTTCCTTTTCATGTGAGCTCTCAACAACCTTTCCAACAGGCATCGTCTCGTCCCCTACGATTGTCAATGTTTACGATGGCAAAACATCATTAAAATTAAATGTTGGGGACATGTGAAGCAGACACTTTGCTTTTTGAGGGTGGAAAGGTAACCGAAATTGTTTTGAAAAGGGTTGGAATGGAGGTTGAACGAGAGAATAACGATGAGAACTTTTTGTTGTCGTGGGTGGGAACCTTGAATTGATTGTGTCATGAGAGATTCATTCCAAATCAAGTCATTGAACTGTTTGTTTTGATTTGTCGTTGTTAACGTGTTTGGTGGTTTTGTTGTGAATTTCAACCACAATTTTAGTTGATTAGCAAACATCTACAGAGATGTTTATTTCTGATTGAAGGTCAAGCAACAAATTATTCAAGGTTCACAGAAGATGGATTATTTTATGCTACAAAAATGTTTATACCTCTGAAACAAAACTTTTAGAAATAAATATTGATGATGTAACGGTTGGAAATTAAAATTACACTAAAGTTTCATGAACATATTTAACCCATTTGCATTTCTGTTTAGCGTCTATAGAAAAAGTTTTTCCTTGCTTCTACAATCTTCGGAAGTGTATATGTGAATCAGAAAAGTGAACAAAAAAACTAAGCAGACGGAATCAATGTGTTTTTGTTTTGTTTTCACGTGGTTTTTTTATAAGAAACTCAAATAAATGTTAAACGAAACGAAGAATCACATTTTTCAAGATTTGAACAAGATTTATTCACCGTTTGTGCGATAATTCCATTTTATATATTATATATTATATAAAATTTTAATTATGTTCTTGTGACTAATCTCGAGAATGCCAAAAGAGAGAATAAAAACAGTTTTGTGCAGAAATATGTCTGACAAGTCATGAATACAGTAAAAAAATGCTGAATCTTATTTTTTGGAAACACTTGGGGCAGTCCTTGAGTGATGGTCAAAGTTTCAATCTTTCTTCTGATTCAATATCATCAACAAGTCATCAACTTGTCACATCATTTCACAACAAAGTCGACTTTTCAAATAAAATTGTGTCGCTTGATTAAAGGTTTAAGATTTATTAAGACAAATACACTTCAGCATGCCACCACAAACGATTTAAATTCTCTGAAGTTTGGTTTTTTGTTTAATCTCTGAAATGTTTTCTCGTTTCTCGCGCAGCCAAAATTGCTCGGATTTTTTCAAATTAACTGTAAATGAACAAATCCCATGATGCTTTGTGGTTTTCTTGTCGGTTCATTCTCATTGCTACCTGGCAATATTGAATTCCGCGGCAGCCGACATCATCACAATGGCATCGAGCCAGAAAATCAAATTCTCTTTATTTTCAATCAGATGGGGAGAAAAAAATTGAAATTTATTAGTCCGATTTATCCTAACCAAAGATCGAGAGAAACACGATGATGAATGTTGACCAGGATTCGCTTTTATCCAGTCACTCAGTGTTTTTAAAAAGTACATGAAGCTTAAAGCTTTTTCATACCCGTAGATTTGTCGTCATCATCCGCCTGAATAGACTTGAATGTCATAGAAGCTTCCCTTAACATAAAAATCTGTTCCGTTGAAGGATATAAAGCAGCGGAATTCTTTTTAATTGAAAAATGGTCCCGCGAGACATGCTTTGATTTCGGATTTTTCTGATAGTTTATTTAATTCCGCCGGCGGTGATGGGAAAAACTTTTTTTCTTCAACCACAAAGAAGCACGAATCTTGTGTCGACGGAAGCTTTTGAATATATTTATGACACATTACAGCATGCTCGAAATGTAATCTGCGTGAAATGAGAAATTTCCTGAAAGAGATGAAAAGATTCATCGAAAGCGATTCGTCGACTCGCAAGGGAAGATGATTTAAAAACAAAATTAGCTCAAAGGGAAGGGAAGAAAAACATTCACGGCGACAATCGTGCACTTCGTGCTTACCTTTGTGCGTTCGCTGCCGCCTTTGATGTCGCTCTTTGAAGCCTTTTATCTTTATTCAATTGAAAACATAATTTCACGTCTTGTTAGGTGCGTAAAAAGCTCGTTTTTCTGGCTGGCAACGAGAAAACTCAAATTACGAGAATTTTAATATCAAACCACATGTTGGGGGGTGAAGGAAACGTACATAAGTGAAGTGTTTTAAAATGCAATAAAAACACGTTCGTGGTGGATGACGAATTTAATCACAGTTAAAACAAAAACACTCCGCCCTTGGCTGTAAAGAGATTGAAATTGCTTTCGCCTGATTGAGTTTAATTTTCAAATGGAGAATTTTTGTCAAAGATTTTCCCGAGCAGAAAGAAGGTTCAAACCATGCATGAATTTCTCATTTTTTTAGACACACTAGAGCTCTTAAAGCTCCTCCATGCACCTGCGATAAAATTTTCATAAATAATTCAAAGCAACGTCACCTTACCAAGACAACATTGAAGTCATCAAATTTAAATTGACGGAATCGGAGTGGAATTGTTTTGAAGCTTCAGTTGATTGGTTAAATCTGCGATAAATCTTCTATTCAGTTCGACGATACAGCGAAAAATAAACTCATTAATTATACACATACTTCTGAAGCGTCGACACACAGATCTAGAATTGATTTTTAAAAGAAATTTCAAGTCAAAATCGATTGATAGTAAAATAAAACAAAACAAAACAAAGAGAGTCACGTGAAAATCTATCTTTCATAGACACAAAACTGTGTAAAAACAAAAGATAGGGTTACGACCCTATATGCGGCAATTTAAGAACTTTTTGTAGCTCGTTT
>JPYR01000258.1:63787-98305 GCA_000775305.1 Belgica antarctica
TGTTCTTGGAATCGAAAACAACCAAATGTAAAGATATAAATGACTACAAATCTGATTTTTCTGTGTACTCAGATTTTCTTGTGATTTAAATTTTTCTAATACAAATAAGTGGCAAAGTCAACAACTTTTGTTACTGATATACGGTAGGCTTACTGATATGCGGCAGTGAAGCAAAATCTGATAAACGGCAGGACGCACAAATTCGAATTTTCAAGAACGGTTCGGGCGGTCCATTTTTCAGTACAAAAAATTTTGCTCTGAAAAACCATTTTTTTTGCGTCAGCCTAGTAGAAGAAGCTAAAAATGTGTCAACAAACGAAAGTGAAATTTAGAGAATTTACATCTGCCACCGTCGTAGAGCACGCAGAACATCAAAATAGTTATGGAAGCGATGAGTCCACACAGCTCGAGCTCCACACAGCTCGATGTACAAATTCGCCACTCCAGCACCACCGGAAGCAGTGAAATGCAACTTGGAATTAAATTGTGTATTTATTGACTGACAAATCAACTTTACATGAACGGACGGTGGTGGACGACAAGGACAACTAATGTTTTGGTGAGTTTGAGTGTAAAAAGTTGAGAAGAAATGATTCTTTGTGGTGGTTTTCTTTTCAGAGTGACGGGAAAAACGCATTCCATTGGAAGGAAGTTCAACGAAAGCCAGGAAGACACCGTCGAAGTCTACTCGCTCTTAAACACCTCAACCAAGCTCTGTGCAATGTATAAACTCGGTGCTTTGTGAATAAATTTTGAAATTTTTATTTTGCGCAAATATAATTCACCGGCCAGCGTCGACGCCTAATTTTTGCAAAGTGCAATCCAAGTTGAAAGAAATTTGATTGGAACATTTTCAGCCAGCTATGTCGAGAATACAGGAGCTCAGTTTAACCTTCGGTGGCCTGCCTTGCTTCTTCTTTGCGACCGGTTCTTCAAGCCCAGCTGAATTCGTTCTTCCTCGTTTAACGGCATATTCCTCAACTCATCAGCCAGTGATGAAAGCAGCGTCAATGATGTCTCTTTTGTTGCGCGGGCATCCTCGGTTTGAACATTGCATAATCCAGTCAGCAAGAGCATTTTTTTCTTGACGCGTGAGAATTTTCGGTGGTCGGTGAGTTGAGTAGTTTGAATTTTGTTTTAGAGGTGACAATGTCGTTCGACCAACTTTGCACTTTCATGCTCTGTGCTCTTGTTTTAAACTTTATTTTTGCACTTGTAATCGAACTAAACGCGAAGTAAAATTTTTCATGAATTTTCATTCATGGGACAAAAGTAAACAAACTGCGTAACTTTTAACTAGCTGATGCCAAGAACTGCCGTCTATCGGGTACTGTTTTGGCCTGCCGCATAAAGGGTTTTCACCCTAATGGATTAAAAAGTCTTTCAACGTGTAAAATTTCATGACAATTTAAAAATAAATTTTATTTGTCATTCGATTAATTAAAAACCATCGAAATTTCATTAACTGCATAATATGTACCAAAATGTCAGCACATTTAACAAATTTAAACACAACAAGTTTAATTAAAAATGTTTTTTACATGATCGTGCATACTTTGAGTTGATCGTGCATACTCTATATCACTCTTCACAATCTCGTAAAATTCCCGCTCGTTTCTCTCGTCGCTGTGTTGGACGCTGGCAAGCTGACAAGCTGATATTAAAATTCATCTCTAAATCGTTGTTTGTTTAAAAACCATTTTTAATCGACCTTGTCACATCATCGAGAAGACGAAGACTTCTTGAGAGCTGTAAATTTTCAGTGACGTTTTATGACGAAGGCACGTTTCAGTTGGAAAACACAAGTGCAACATAGTCATTTAGAAAGTATTTTCAGGTCGGAAAAAAGCCGCACGGCGATGTTTTGAGATTTTAATCTTTATGTCATTTCTACACTTTTCTTAAATTAATTCATATTCAAATATATTAATTAGCATTATAAATTGCCGCTTGAAGGGAAAGAATCTAGAGTTTCTTGAACCTTCACATGCAAATGTGAACTGAAATAAAATTCTTCACGCATTGTAAAGATTTGCATAAATTTATTACAAGTCCAGAAGGCTTACCAGTCCTTGTAACTAGATTAATAGCCTTCCGAAAGAACTTTTAAACGGGCGGTGAAGTTAAGCGGAATGTTTTTCTGCACCACATCAATCATAGTGGACGAAAAACTGTTAAAGCGATCCGTTTGCGATGTAATTACGAGACCTTGTAAAGATTTTTATCCGACCTAATTATTATTTTTCACTGTGATATTAAAGTTGCAAAGCAGAAAGGAACTGCAAAGTGTTTGAATTTCCGGTCGGACAAAAGTTTTTCTCGCCGGTTCCGCTCATTATTAAAGCAGCAACGAGAAAAAGGGGAAAAAGGGATTGTAAAAGTTATGAGACTAGAAGGAAATACGTTTAATGTCAGTGAAAATGTTGGATCAAACGATTATGAGGGGATTGTACATAAAGATTAAAAATTAATTTTCATCTTTCGTTTAATCCACTCAATTAAATTCATCTCAGACTCTTTTCTCTCTGCCGCTCTCGTGAAAATGCTTTTGTAGAGTTGTGGATCACATTTTGTTCCCTGCTTCCAAGAAAATTCAGTCAGAAATGCTGCTTATAGGGGGATAGACGCAGCTCTACTATGAAACTGAAGTTTTCAACGTAAATTCTACGAAAATGTTTATCGTAAATTCAATGAGGTTTTTATTTTTCCAAACTCAAGATTTTTATTCCTAGACAGGTCAACAGATGCTGTATCGATTTGTATCAAGCAAAATGAAGATGACTTTCTTGAAATATAGTTATTATATTATTGACTTGCCTTTCAATTCAATAATCTATACACAATGGAGCTGGAAAAATGACGATGTGATGCCCATTGAATTGCCATTCAGCAAAGAAAAGGAATTGATTTCAAAGCTACAGAACAATTTTTCCGATACAAATACCTTGACAGATGATTTCTGTATTAGCAGATGGATGGAATTGGGTTCAGATTCATCGCTAATTAGCTGGTTGAGATTTTTTGAAAATCTGAAACTTGTAGTTTGGTTGTTAAATTATTTAGTTCATTTACAAAAACTCCACAAAAATTCTTTGAGTTTTGTTGACCACACCTCAAAGCAGACACTCAAGCACCAATCTCCACAAATTTTAACAACCTTCAAAGATTCAAGACATTGCCAAACAACTCCTTGAAAGCTTTTCTCCTTTAAAAAGTATCATCTCTGAAAAAAATCCTTACTGTTTTCATTCGCAGAAAAATGCTTCAACATGAGTTAACTTTAATTATAATTTATACAGTTGGCTTTACAGCATAACGCAACCAAAATAACCTTTTGTGTAGACACTCGTAATTATGATTTATTACACATTTTCAACATAGACTGATTTATTCTGTGGCTTATTTCGCTACAGTACGTAATGAACAGTCTTAAAACTCGTTTCGCTGCGAGGAGAGTGAAGTTGAAAATTTAATATCTCAATAATTAATTAATAGCATAATTAACTAATCAGAAACACCTTCTCAACCCTCTTCAGCATTTATGAAATATTAACCAAGTTAATCCATGTTTTATGGGCGAGTTTCTCAGGTTAATTAAGTGGTTGCCGTTGACACCTTTTTAAACAAAGAAAGTTCGCCTGTAATTTATTAAATATTTACAAACAGTTAACTTTCGTGTCAGGAAGTTAAGAAATCACTGAGTTGGAAAGTTCGGTTGCGGTTGAGATAGGAAGTTTGAACTTGAGTCAGTGGCTTGTTAAATTGAATTTAAGCGGATTAAACAAGTTTTTGTACGTTCCAGGATACTGATCTAGTTTTTGAATACTTAGACTAGCAATTGAGTTCATTTCTAACAAACAAAAAAATACTTGTTTTCAAATTCCTAACCTTCAAATACAAATATAACCTCAACATGAAAACTTCTTTAAAGCTTTCTGTTTGTTTCACTTTCAATTTTACTCCACAAAGTTTCAACACACATCGCATCGCCACTTCAAACAACTCAACTTGGAAGTATTTCCTACAATTAAGCTCTTAGAACCTTGTTTGTTCTCTCATTTTCAGAATGCACTTTCCAGAACAAGATCACAAGGTGCTTTCTAGACTCGCCCACGCCTTCCTTGGAAAAGATTAGAGACGGAATTGTATTCACACCAAGAGTTAAATATTCATGCTTATCGACTTTTCCTTTCTCGCTTCTCTCCCGCTATGTTTATGCTTTTTTCTTGTTTATGCTCTCGTCTTTTATCTCAGACATGCAATGCTGAAAAAACACAATAAAGCTTCAATGAGCGAAGATGTGCACATAAAATGCCAAAGAAATTTGTTCGTTTGTGTTACTTGCAACATTTTTATTTCTTTAAGCAGCAGGGATAAATTGGCGCAGAGTGTTATCTTGGGTGGAGAATCTACTGAAATGCATTTTCCAGCAAGGAAACTGTGTCGTTTAAAGCTGCGATGGGAAAATCAGTGAAAGTGAATGATTTAATATGCGTGAATATTGAAATTCAGTGGCCGACGATGGAGCGACATTCATTGATGACGATAATAAATCATCGTTAATAATATAAGAAAATGACAAGAGAATATGATTTCTCCCTCGTATGAAGCGTCTCATCAATTTTCGTCTCAAGGCAGCGAAAACGTTTAGTCACAATGACAAAATATCGCCAGGACGACACCATCTTCAAGTAGCCGCTGCGAAAATTGAGGGCTTAAAGGCAGAATTGTTAAGAAATATGATGAAGATGCCGACACATATCTTAAGTTTCAATGTTAAGGACTTGAAAGCTGCAGAAAATTAATCGACTCAGCTTTCAAGTATGCCACTGCGCGTTCAAAGTCACGAATGGTGCTGTCTAAAGACGGTGCTGGTCAAAACAAAATCTCCTAGAAGTCTCCCGGAAGGTAAGCAAAGCTTCAGATTCAAAGTAATGGCTTTAAACATTGATTTTCTTCTTTACATGCAGACGTGCTCACCAGAGATTGAAATTTATTTAAAACATTCCTGCGATAATTGTTGATCATGATCATGATTGGAGATATCGTCGGCGGCTAAAGTGATTTCAATTTGTTTGCTTTTTGCTACGAATTTTCTTTTTTCTCTCTCCTGACCACGTACTGCGAAGCAATAAAAATACATTGTGAATTTTGCGTTTCGGATTTTTTCCTGCCTTCATGCTCAATCGCTTCGCATGTTGGTGGTTCACGTATAGTTCGAGGGAATGGAATGAAAAAACAATTGTGTTTTAAAGATTTTCAGCACGTAGCTGGTGTCGTGGATTGGCGAAGATTGGAGGTGACTGGAATTAATGGCGTCTTGTAGCTTTAAAATCGACCAGAAATCAGACCGAGAATCTCCCACGGGGACACAACATGATATGGAAAAGTCTTGTAGATGGGAAATTTCTGTAAAATTGATGATCCCAACCGTAAATTATTTAGCCACGACTGCTCCAGAATTCAGAAGATACTGCGCTTTAAAATCGAATCACGAGCCGTGATTGAAAATTATAGATCCGCTTGCAATAATTCTCTATTATCTCGACCCGTTCTTTAGCCCGTTGCGAATCGAAAGTCATGCGTGATTCAATTTAATCGGAACCGATGAAGTTTTAAATTCAAATCAGTGGAATTAGCATGACTAGAGCTTCTTTGGAATGAAAGTCAAGATTTTAAAACGTCACTCTATGGCAAAACTTTGTGCAAAACTTTTCCATCAAATAGCAGCTCCGAAAGACAAAGTTTTGACGTGATAGAAACGAAAGTTTTCGCTTTGAAATTCAATGTTTATAGTCTATTGAACAAGTTTGCAACTTTCTATTTACATACCTCCAATCAATTCGCGATTTTCATTTGCTTCAACATTCTGAAACGTGTGGCTTGTAAATTGGTTTGGAACTAATTTTGATTAATTTGTGTGCTACAATGGTTCCAAATTTCAAGCATAACTTTAAGCTGCCAGTATCCAGGTTGTAAATAAATTAAAGATTTTTCCGCGTCGTCACTTTCGAAACTTCCTGTTTAATGCTTGTTAGCATCATCAACACTTTTCATCCAACTTTTTCGCACCTTTGATCCTTTTTATTCAATAATAAATAACATAAAAACTCTTCGGAATGCTAACAGCATCTTAAGTAAAAGTTATAAGCATCACAAATTGGAAAACTTCTAGTCGAGTGGTGCGGAAGCGACGGAAAAAAATATCGAAAAATGCTTTCACCAGCTATCGATAAAGTTTGAGAAATTATGAGAGTTTTCTGATGATACAGTTGGAAGGTTCAGAAACTGCCACTTCTTTGGCCTGAATTTGGTTTTCTTACCTAGAAACACTGGGAAATTCCATAAAGGTCACTTTACCTAAATAATTACACACATATTAGAGTCACACATATGAAAATTATCCTTTTTAATCAGGTAGTTTTAACCTACATAGTATAAAAACTGTTCATTTTCAAGAGTAAGCATCAATCTAGTTTTAAAGTTTAGAGTTATTACTTCGTGTCTTACAATTAAAAAACGATTTGACAAAAATGCAAGAAGTTCAAAATAAACCAACTTTGGTTGTTCGTCCAACACCTCGAGTCGTCGCAGTTCTTCCCGTCCTGGATTCAGCACCATTTCGACCAGTTGGACTTTCATACCAGATCAATGACTTGTTTGATATCGTCAACGATGAATACAACGGCGAAACGACAACAGAAGACGTCGAAGATTACGATTACAACTCAGAAGGGGTTTTTGAATACTTCCCTGAAGAGATGTGGTATGACTACCCGCAACAATCCGCCAACGATCAAAACTTGAGAGTGAAAAGGAATTACGTGAAGATCTGCCCGTCGTTAAATCTTAACGGCGTGATCCACGATGGAGAAAAAGCGTGGAAGTTCAACCACTTGATCGCCTATGTCGACCTCGATCAAGACATGAACATGATCACAAAAAACTTCCTTGACAGGATTAGGATTCCTTTCCGATTCGTCAAGCTCGATCTTGTCAACAGAGTCATTGTTTCTATCGAGCTAGTAATCAACCACGAAGTATTCGAAGCAGAATTTTTCGTCTCCGATGGACCTGTTCACCGAAAACCAGTTCCAATGACCGGATCTCGATGGCGCAACATTAGACACCTTAGATTGGCTTATAAATACGGCATTCACAGCAACCAGTACGATGCTATCGTTGGCTACAACTTCTACAAGTTCATCAGCTTGAACAAAAACCTAGTAAACGACGCCGGCTTGGTGATCGAAGAAACAAAACTCGGATACATCGTATCTGGGCGATCTAAGATTACCGATATCCCGATCCAAATCACTAGTGAAAACAACGACAACGATTCCGACGTGGAAGAGTACGACTACAACAAGCCCCGCGGTAACGCATTCATCTCAGCAGAAACCGGATCTAGTTTCTACCCACATGACATCTTGAACCATTGAATACTAACAAACTCCGTGATAATTTTCTTACAAAATCTAGAAATTAAAAATAAAGTTTTGTAAAACTAAATATTTTCATTGACTTTTGATTTCAATTATCCAGGTAGAAACTCCACTGTACGAGTTTTCGCTGAACTAAAAGAAAAATAGGACTACCAACATTTTTCAGACAACCAACCATGATGATAAAGTATTGTTTCGGAAACTTTTAATAAAAAATTTATATCGATATGAGAATATGAATCTGAACAGGCTGAACTTTGAGGCTTCATCACTGCTTTTACTGCGTCTGTCGTTTCAGCATTGTTCAGTGGAGTTAACAATATGAAAAATTGATGGAGAATTCACTCAAAACAATGCTTCGTTTGCGTTGCATTTCCACGTCGGCTACAGAATTCAATAAAAGCGTCTTCGATGTGAACAGAAACATTCTCTTACGTTGGATTTATTTTTTCCCTGCTGTCCCACTGCGATGTGTTTAGCAATTATGTCACGTTTCGATTATCACGTTCCATTTTATGTATTTATATCCATTTCTGCTGCTTTTTCATCTCGCTTCTACGTTTAAGGAGATGTTTATCAAGGAATTCACTATCTCTGGCTTTCTGAGAGTCAATTTGACAACAACAAATCTGTGTCGTAGTGCTACAGCATCATCCGAGAATGGATTTATTGAATTCGGTCTTCAACTGAATACTTTATTACTCGTGTGTGCAGCATGAATTACTCCATTAACGAGAGTGACAAATTCCAAATCTCAAGAAGCACTCGCTCTGGCTAGACTCTCACTGAATCAAAGTCATTTCCAACAGTTTAAACTTTGCCTTTGGAGTTTCTGCTTCCAATTCAATTGCATTAAATCACCCAAACAACAAAAAAGTTTTAATTTCATAACATTCAAATTCAGGAGTGAAGCATCGAGAGAGGTAAGTAAAGACTTCGAAGCTGAAAAGTAATTTAACTTTGAAAATTTTCTGATTCAGAAACTTTTACTACATTGTTGGAAGTGAAAAGGGGGAATTTTTGGTTGAATTCCTTGGAGGGATTGCCGATGTTGTTCACTGTTCAAGTTGCGTAGTTCTTGACGCGGTGGAATAGTTTTGTTTTTCCTTGACATCTGAATTTTGATTGCGGTAAAGTTTTGCAGGTGAATTAATTTGCAGTTTTGAGAATTTCAATCAAAAACTCGTAGAATTTATAAAGTTTAAATTGCAGAAAATCCTTAAATAATAAATTATTAAACTCTATCAAAAAAGTGAAGCATCGTAGTTTGATCAGCTTTTATTTCTGCTGTTCACATAGCTTCGATGATTATTTTCACTCAACTGCCAAGATGCCACGTCAACAATTTTCCGAACAAAAGGAAATAAAATTCCAATATATTGGATCCGGAAAATCCGCTCATTCAAGTCATTGATGAAGTTGAAAGAGATAAGAAGATTAAATTACCTGATAATCTGTTACATGTATCGTCTTACAAATTACACGTAATCTAGATCAATTGAAGGGGAAGGAAGGAAGTCTGCTGTCTTGAGAAGAAAATATTTTTAAAGTTTTTTAGAACTGATCGAAATCTTATTGGATTATTGTGAGATTTGACAAGATCATAAATACACAGTTGATTTCAATTTTGGATGGAAACTTGAAGAACTGTGGACGTTTAATTTTGAATACTTTAATATTGATGTGATGTCAGAAATGACTTACAAAACATGACTGATTGTTTTCAATTATAGGTTAAAATCACTTCAACAGCATCACAAAATTTCCTACCTAACGACAACTCAATTAATTCTGTAAGTGTTCATTTATCAACTTCGCAAAATGAACATCAATGACTCCATTTCAAAAACAATTTTGCGTCTTCTTGAAAATCAAAACAAACAAAGGGTTAATTCCTGCAAAGCTGTTTAATCAATTTTTCTCTGCCTTGAAGCACTGTTAACACCTGAAATTAATTTTGAATGAGTTGCTTGTAAAACTTGCTGTGTGAAAACATTTCTCTCGATTTAGCGAATTATGAGTGTTTTGGCTGTGTGATGAATAAAATTTACATTAAGAGTTGCTTGTTTCTTCTCGCTTGCGGTGGGAAAAGACCGACCGCAAACAGCAAACCAGCATCATGAATATTTTATCATAAATAACCGAAAAAGTATGCTATCATCTAATAATAAAAGCCTCCCCTCAACAATTTTCGTTTTCTTTTCGTCGAGCATAAAAGGAACACGCAGGAGATGAAAAACTCACTCGTAACTTGTTGAATTTTCCTAAATACAAAAAGCAGAAGAAGAATGTTTCGGAAAAGCGGAGAAATGCGAGCAAAAACCATTTAAATAATAGCAGAAAATCCATTTGTTGTTCATTTTTCTCTTTCTTTGCCGAGATAAAAGTTTTTCACTCTGCATAATTCTTCATTATTTTATTCACTGTTATCTCTTCCACCTGGAGAAATGTGTGCAAACAGGAGTAACAAATGAATGAAAAGTTTAAAATTGTGTTACAAAGGAATGGAAAGTCATGGAGTGGAGGCTGGAGAGTCTATTAATAACCTGTTGAAATTGAATTTTCCTTGCGAAAATGTGCGGAAGCGAGACACGGTTTATGTCGAGAATCTCTTGAAATATTTCACCATGGATTGCGAAAGCTTTTTTGTTTGTCTGTGCCTGTTGTTAGTTTCTACATAAATCACTGTTCATTATCTACAAATGCATCAGAATGTTAAATAAATCCACAACACGAAGCATGTTAAAGTCAAGTAATGTGAAATTTTTTCCACGGAAACGGCTTTAACAGGGAAACTTTCCCCGGCCCATCCTTAATGTATGCGTAGGCCGAAGTTATAAATCAAGCATCAGAGGCAAGTTTTGCAGCGCAGTGCTTTAAAAATATATGAGTTAATCTCGGAAGGCGAATCTTAAGGCAAAAAAGCACATTATAATGATTCCAAGTGTGTAAAAGCGAGGTGCGAATTTATCTCAAAGCAAATAAATTTCACCTTCCGACTCAAATTGTGTTGAATTTTTAATAATGGATTGTTAGGGTGCGATTGTGGATTGCGTTGAACTTTATGCAGTAATTTAAAAAATAAACTTTTATCTTGAGCAGGCTTTAAACTCAAGTTTTTGGTACAAACATTTTCTGCTGTAATTTATCAAAACTCAGCATCATAAAATTCAAGAAAACACATCCTTCATAACCTTAAAAACAAAAAAAAATATTCTTTTAAAAAGACTGCAAAGTCAAACCACTTTGCAGCACTTTCGGTTCTTTAAAAACCCTGCAACTTGTACCGCATTTTTCTGGTTTATCACTTTACCCGCTACTTTGATACATTAAAGTCGTATGGAGAGAGTAATTGTATTTCCGGAAAGTAAATTTATTGCCGCAAATTTATTTCGTTGAGGGAAACAAGAGGGAAAAGAAATTTAATTTAAGATTAAAAACAATAAATTAAATCAAACACACGAGAATGGTTGGATAGCGATTCGAGAAATGTGAAAAAAGCACTTCATGTTCAATTTACGGTTGAAGGAAAAGAAATTTTTATCGATCCTATTTATTTTTGTGTTGGCTGCCAATAATGAAAGTTTAACTCTGCAGAGAATTGCAGAGATGGCTTTGAAGTGATCCAGGAAATAATGATTACATCTGATTGCCAAGAACTGTAATTAAACAATAAAATTATACTTAGACTAAAGTGTGATTGATTTATTCTCGTTTGTGCTGAACGTCCCAAATTGATTCCACTGAACCATTGAAATTTTAAAATCAAACTTGCTTGAACAAAATATTCAAATTCACCTTTCAAAAAATTGACTTCAATATTTAAAGCTCTTACAATTCAAAATTCCCCACGAAAATTAATTTTCACTTTTATTGAACTTTCATTTCCCGATTCTCATTTAATTGAGAATGCCGAGATAAGAACGAAAGCAAGCATCATTCGATGACTCTCAACGTAATAATTAAAACAATATCGCTGTTGTGTCTAGTTTGCGTTTTCACGACTACAAGTTCATTGCTTCATAATCTTTTAAAAGCATTTCGTGTCTGTCACGAACGTTTTGTCTGAAAGTTTTTGACATTTTTCACGCTGCCTTAAAGTTCCATCTATCGCACTTGATGTCTCCAGCGTGTTGAGAATTTTAAATTCTAATCACGGCCACGCAATCTCATCGCAAACGATTATATATTGACTGTGAAAACCTTTTTCAATATTTAACGCAGAACGTGATTCAATTTCAAATTTTCTTCTTCACCTGATAAAATCTAATTTGAATGTTACAGGTTGAAAGTCATTGCCAGGCAAAAAAATCGCCGTAAATTACAATCAAATGAAACTTGACATATTTTTAATGAAGTGAACTGATGTTCTAGGGCTGGAACTTTTGAGTGATTAGCAAATCAAATAATCCAGATGACTGTGGAACGCGGCACGTCTCGACATCCATTCTGGTTCGATAAAACAAACAAGTAAATCTACTTTCCAAGAGCGATGAAATTCTTTTCGCTTTGACCAAATAATGGCCCTGGGCAGAAATCAAATAACACTGAAATTGCATTAGTAACGAAACTTTTCTGTTTTCTTGTTTTCTACTCTGAAATTGAAATCAAATAAAATGTATTCTATCCTGACCCCCGTTTATGGCCATTCAATTCAATTTATCTTCGATTTCTCATAGTTATGGAGCTGCTGAAGCAGACAATTCACTAAATAGATTATTTTCTTAGATTCTGTGTTGTCGAGATGAAAGACTTTTTCACAACAAAGTTAAAAATTTCTTAAAGATTTGATTCGATTTTCATTCACTCGATACCCATTTACCATCGCTTGGAACGAAATAAAATTTTATTCGTTTCCAGTCATATCGGAAAATTTGCAGTTTTATTATGAAAAGATAACATGTTAAACGATACAAAAAGTGATTTCAACGTTTATGGGCCTTTCTGATTGCCCTGAACACGGTTGTAGTAAAGCGCGTTGGCTTGATTCATCGCTTGCCAGCACTCGGCTGGGCATTGACCGGGATTGCCGGGTGGACCTCTGGGCCCAACATTACCGATCGAACCTTGTTCGCCAGCCCTGCCTGGGCTTCCGGCACTACCTTGGGTTCCATCAGCACCTGTTTCAAGTTGAGTTACAATGAAACTCAATTTTTGACAAATTGATATTTTTAGGGCTTACCAGTCGATCCAGTAGATCCTTGCGGGCCTTGTGGGCCAACACGGCCAACTCCTTCTTCCCCACGTTCACCTCTGTCTCCTTTTTCACCTTGTTCACCTTTTGGAAATTGAAATTAGTTCACAAACTCTTGGTTTTACGTAAAACTTACCTTGATAACCTTGTTCTCCATGTGGGCCTGTAAAATATGTGTGTAAGTTTTACTTCTACGGGTTTAAGTTTATTCGTGAATCATACCAGGAAGACCTGGCAAGCCCTGCAATCCTTGGAATCCTTGACGTCCCTTTTCTCCTTGTGGTCCTAGTGTTTAAAAGTTTTTCAATCATTTCTTAGGTCAAAAGTGAAATCAAAGTGTCTCATACCTGGATTTCCTTGAGGTCCATGTGGGCCGCGTTTTCCAACGCCTGGCGGTCCGGCCGGGCCCTGTAATCTTGCTGTCAATTCTTCAATTTGTCCACGCAAGACGTTGTAGCAGATTTCACGAACGTCTTCTTCAGTGAAGCTTCGGCCGGGAATTCCATTTTCTCCGGGTTGACCCTAAATTATAGTTTAATTATTGCTTGACGTTTTATAAATCAATTATCACTTACAGGCTGACCTCTCGGTCCGGGTGATCCTGACTCACCTCTTGGCCCAGAATTTCCACCAAGAACATAGTGAACACCCATGCCACTGGCTTCTGAAGTTTCTCCACTTGGACCTGACATTATTTTTGATTTTAAATAAAAAAAAATCTTCACATAAGTGTCTTAATACCTGGCGGGCCCGGGGGTCCGGTGGCTCCATCAAATCCACGCATTCCAACTTCTCCTCTTTCGCCCTTTGAACCGTCAATTCCTGGCCTGCCATCGGAGCCTGCATATCCCTGCATACAAAGTTACATTGTAAAACTTATCAAATCAGATAATCGTCACTTACCATTTCACCTCTCTGACCCTGCAAACCCAAAAGGCCAGCTTCCCCTCGCTCACCCTTTTGACCTTCTCTGATGGCAATGTTCGAGTTTGATCCGATTCCAGAAACGCCGGGAAGTCCCTGTCATCAAAGAAAGCGATTGAATTCAACGATAAAAATGCTTTCAAGAGAACAACTCACAGGTGGACCACGTTCGCCCTTCAATCCAAGAAATCCATCTCGTCCGTTTTCACCATCCCTGCCATCGAATCCTCTCAGGCCTTGCTCGCCTTTTTCACCTTTCAAAGAATGATTGGAAATTTAAATAAAGCGAATGAATTTTTCAGAAAATTGCGATGAACGAAACTTCCACCTTTTGTCGGAGGTGCAGAGAAGCCCGGAATTCCCATCGGTCCCTAGCAGCAAAAAGCAGTAAAATGTATCATTTATAAGAAACAACGAAAACATATTAAAACTTTGTGCTCTCACCGGCATTCCTCGTTCTCCTCGAACACCTGGGCGACCCTTGAAACCACGAGAAAAAATTAAATTAAAAATAAATCGAAAAAATTGTCGAAGAAAAATCAAAAGCGATCATCGCTTACATCGGTGCCGTTGAATCCCGGCGGGCCTCTTGGACACGTCTGACAGGGTTTTGGTGTTGGTCCTTCCAGAAAATCCGGTGCCACACCGGCAACATCGTAGCCCTGCGGTATTTGATTAATGAAATCGTTTCACAACGTAGGAATTTGATTGTTGATAACGAGAAAGGAGAAATAAATTGTTTGGCTTACGGGAATCTCATCACAGTTCTGACGCATTGGTCGGTTGGGATCGCAAGTCATAACCATCCATTGGAGGTCAATCTAATAAAAAATGTCGAGAAGAAGAAAAATTATGTCATGCTGGGGCTAGTCAGTAGGGGGACGGTTTGGAAAATATCTCTAAATCGATTTTGCCACCCCTGAATAACAAAGAACTCTGCTTTCAGCTGTTGTTTGGATTGTGTAAACTCACAGGAGGTGCTGACTGGAGTGTGAAAATGCAAGAAAGAGATGAAAAGGGGAAAAATTAATCATCTGTTCAGCAGAAATGTCATCGTAAATTGTCGAGCGATTCTTACTTGATAGCTTCTAGTGTTGGCAATTTGTGCGATCGATAAATAACCGTTGTTTGTATCATACTGTCCACGCTCTCTCAGTGGACTCTCGATGCTGCCTTGAATGTTTTTCACTGGTTGACAATCTACCCACAGCTTTGCACGATTGTCTGTCACACCTAACATGATTTTGTGCCAGCGTTGATCAAATAACTGTTGAATGAGTGGGTGGAAAGGAAAGGAAATCTCTTAATGCAATTAATCATAATTTTGTAAGCAACTTAAACTTCTTCGAGGGATATTGAAACACTTTCAAGGGTAATGTGGAAGATTGTCTAAGTAATGTCTAGAATTTGGTATCTAGTGATTATGAAAGTGTTTACAAATTTGGAAAGGTCTAGCATAAAATTTCTAACGTTTACAACCTCCACGATGTCTAGAAAAATAAATGTCTAGAGATTCCATAAGGAGTGACAAAATTACAGTTCACAAGGCACGAGTCACTAAATATTTAACAAAATGTGTCTAGAAAATATAGCAACTGAAAGTACAATAATACTTCTGGAATAAAGTACTTCTAGTTGAATTAGTCAACAACAATTTACTTCTAGACATTCCGTCATTATATATTTGCATTGAATGGACACCCTTAACTATAACGAAAGAAGTTAAAATTGCAAGAGAAAAAACATTTCAATTATTTTCCGAATAAGAAAAAATTTCTCGAACAATAAAACACTTTAAAATTCTTCCTCTCAAAAGTAGAGAAAACAAATTGTTACTGCTTGCGAGCAGCAGCACCAATGAAAATTGTCAGAAACTTTTATAATCTAGTTTAAAATCACTTAGAAAAACTTTTTGAGATGCAGAAACTGGAAAAATTTCCATTACAATTAATATTTCATTAAATTGTCGAGTTTTTTCTCGGCACAAAGAAGTTCTGATGCATCCATCATCCATCAAATATCAGCGAGAATAGCAAGCAACTCACGGCGGAATGACGAAACTCTGCCGTCTGCAAAACACCACGAGCGTCAGGAAGGGAGACTTGGAGTGTCTGCTTCAGGGGATTCAGAGTCACTGATAACTGCGATTCTTCGTGCGAGTTAGTCAAATGGAATAAATGCCACGGATCCGGCTGGGGCTTGCGTTCACGATAAGTGCACTCGAACGAGAATTGAAACGGAGTGCCGCGGGGAAACGCTTCTTGCGCGCTCATCGTGAGGTTTGCTGCTTTTTCAAAACGATAAGCAGATTGGATGCTGTTGGAGCCTTCAATCACGCTCAATTCTTCCAGACTTGAGCCGAAACTGCTGATGATGTCCCAAGTTCCCAAATCCGCATCTCCCGGACGCCACTGACCACAGGGCCCGTCGTCGTAATTGACTTCTGTTGAGAAGAGAGAAAAATTGTTGGAAAACTCAATCATTGCATCAAGAGAAGTGCACTGATGAAATATTTTTTAATAGATTTTTGTAACTTTTGTGATTTGACTACAACACAAACTACGAACAAACTTAAAGTTTCAGTGAGATTTCAACTTTCACAGCTCCTTCCCACAGTTGTAACTATTTTCACTATCCTTTTATGAATTTTAAGCAGTTTTCTGATTGCATCTACGGGCATCTACTACATTTTTTACATTTTCCCAACGACTTACGACCAATCGAGCTATTAACAAGCACTGAAAGCACTAAAAGAATTATCAACTCAATTTTCATTTTTATGCAATTTCTCTTCGTTTCTTTGCAAGTCTTCTTTTTATTCGTTCACTCTTCAACAAGTTTTTAAATTTTCCACATTTTCCAGCACAACTCAAGGCGGAGAATTAAATTCTTCGGAAAAATATCAAAACTTAAGCTCTTTAACTAAAGTGAAGTGGTCAGTGCAAAAGCTGCTTTGGAATTGAGAGATCTTTTCAAACGAACTCTCGCCCTAGCTTCGTTTTTTGAAAAATATCTTTATTCAGTCTGTTAAACACATTCCAATGAATAGAAATACTTTCAGTGACAAAAAAGTCCCATTTTGGCACAAAAAAGAATATTTGAAAGATTATGATTTATTTATCAGCGATTCAAATGTGAAAACCATATGCTGGCGAAAACTGCCCGCTTCGTTTTCGATGAATATTTTATTCCGCATGATGTTGTGCTGAAGCATAGATCGAAAGCAAGCGACAGTGAGATACAGAATTTGTCAGATGCAAAATTATTTGCATGTGTTGTTTGAAAAATTAATTACAGAGAGTTTTTTTTTCTTCGGCGTTCGGCCTCGGCGGGGATTGTGGAAATAATTTATTGGTTTTGGGAGCACTATCGTGTGCTAATTAAGTGTGATTATAGCGCGATAAATAATTAACATCACTTGTGGACCGACACACAAACTCGCACATGGTGCGTTGACGAAATATTTATCGAGACGAATTTGTTTTGAGTCAAGACCAAGTTAACGGTCGAAGCTTGGCAACTTCTGGATAAATGTTTTAGTATGTATCATTGAAGATTAAAAGATGTGTTTCTGACTGAAGACATGTCTTGGCCTGATTGCTAAAGATGGAATTGATTAAAACTGGGACAAATGATGTCACAAACTATTTTGGTTTAGTTTTTGCTTGAACTCCACAGCAAAAACATATAAATTAGTTTTTTGTTACAGTCAATGTTAATTGTATAACATATAAAGTTTTCTATTAGTCAACAACACTACCTCATCAACACTATTTAAAGATTTCATTTCGTACTTTACTGGCAAACTACATCGGTCAGATCATCATCAATTACTACAAATTGACATCAAATTTACCCAAACTCAAAACGTAAAATCTCAAAGAAAACTTCACTAACACTGGAAACTGCTAATTTACTTGGTTTCTTGTGTGGAAGGAAAGAAATCATAGCACTTGTTATTATGCAAACTCTCATGTGACAAGAACTTGTGGAAACTTTAAGGAAACCTCTCGTGTAACGATGTTTTGTTAAAGTTTTTAAATAGAAAACTTTCCTTCGACGGCTTCTCATCCACAACAAGACCAAAGACTTGGGGAATTGAATTCGTCTACAAACTACACCAAATTGTCAATGCTTTCTACTCGTTCTAGAGAAGCTAATAAAGCCTGAAGTTTACAAGTTTCCTTGCCAAAGAAAAACATCATCGATGGGTGAGGTTAGATGACGAAAGTTTGCTGTTTTCTCTCTGATTTTTAACGACGAAAAAGATTTTTCAAGTTTTCCAATTTGTGATCTCTTGAGTCTTCACTTACGTGTTTCTCACTCGGAGATTATGATATTACTCGAGATGGAAATCGAGAAAAAAGTGAATATTATGTCTTCATCTTCCATGAATACAGCAATTTACTCAAAGCAAACACAATTTTGTAATTTATTTTCTCTTTTTGCCTGATACACCTGGCTGCCAGTAAATTTGCTTGCTAATGTAAAGTATCTTGCTGAGAGAGATTCTTTTCGGTTGCACAACGAGATGTGAACTGAAAGCAAATTGAAAAAACTTTCTGGAAAAGGAAACATGCATAAACTTTGATGAGAACTTGGCAATTTAATTTGTTTTCAACGTCGTGGCATCATGCATCACTCGGATGAAGGAAGTCAACGAAGTTCTTTATCAGTTTTAGTAACGCGACGAAAACCACACAAACACTCGTTTCGCAAAATTGGTGAAGGCTTTTAGAGCACGACCTATCGACGCCACTCAAAAACGTGAAGTTTTCTTGGAAACACAAAAAGTGGATGAAAGGTTGCTTGAAAGAAACTTTCGATGACGCTATTACAACTTTATAGATGTCAAGCATAAAACTTTCTAGACTCTGTCGTGTCAAAAAAAAGAAATCTTAGAAAATCACTTTGAATTCGATTTCAAATCGTTATTCAATTTTATGCCTTTCAAAAGCTATAACTGGAGTTAAACATCAGAAAGAAAATAGAAAAAGTAGAAAAAAGGAAAAAGATGAAAAGATTCAGGAATTGTTTTCAAACATTTCTTTGTTGTAAAACTTTACAAGACCAGAGAAAACTTGTTCAGAAACCTTTGAGCTAATTTTTTACCTTATTTTAACTATAATGGAACTAAATTTATGGTTCTAGAACTTTTGATGATTCTTAAGCGCAAGTATTTATTGATTGATTGATTATATTTAAAGCCCGCGACCGCGCAAGTATTTAAAAAAATTATCGAAAGTTGAAACCAGACTAAAATTGTATTCAAAAAACAATAATATTAAATCATTTGCTTTTGATCCAACCATGAAGCGACCAGATCACACATTTCTTTTAAATTAAACATCGATTCTTAAACAAATTTTCCACTGCTGTGCTTCTTCCCTTAACAAACCTATGAATACTGAAAATTTCCATTCACAGCAGGCAAACGCCAATTTGTATATTTATTGCGGATGAAGGGATTTCGTTTTTGCCTTGTAAATGAGAGAAAATTGAATTGGAACAAAGTCTAAAGGAATCGAGAAAAATTAAATGTTCATGCATTCTGGCTCTGCTTCGCTGGAGTCTCGTGAGTTGATTCCATAGTGCGAAGAATATGCTAAATAATGTATCCCGAGCATGTGTTTTAATGCCGCTTTCTGTGTGATTGATTTTACACGAACGTAAACTTTTATCGATTGTTGTGGAGCGTTGTGAAAATCATGTGCCAGGGAGAAGTTCATGGTGATTTTCCGTTTTCATTGCTGTGTGTTGTTTTTTTTCAATACTCAACTTGGAACGGCAGCTTCATAACCGTTTGCTGAAAGCGGATTTAAAAGAGAAATAAATAAACGCTTTTAAATTGCATGAGTCTTTAATTTTGATTGCGCCGAGAAAATCCGCGGAAAATTGAATTCTCTGTCCTGGATAACGGTTTTGGATTACTTTGGTGGACAAGCGCTGCTGGATTTACATCCATTTCAATACATTGAACACGGCTTAAAAGCAAAATGGAATTTTTCTAACGGAATGGCAAAAAGCAGTTGAAGAAGTCTTGAAATTGTCGCAATTTCGTTTGCATTATGTTTATGGATCCTTCAGGAACAATTTGTGCACATTTTCTTGCATTTGAGGGAAAACGCTTTATCGGCTGAAAGCAATCGAGCTGAAATTTATGTTTTCGGTGCCTAAAAAGCCATATAAATTTATGATCATCATATTTTCTTCTTGTTCGTCACGACAACAAAAAAGTGTTGCGGATGGAAGCGTGTATTAAAATGATGAGAAACATTTTTTATGCGGCACTTCATTTAACAAGCAAATATAAATTTTATTGAGACAAAATGCAATTGCGATTACGGTAATGGATCATCCATCCACATGTTTTGCGCACTTTGGTGCTTATTTGTGTTTGACGCGTCGTGTCAAACAGGTTAAATGGATTTAGTTGACGTTTTAGCACCAAAACATTTTTATTTTAAGCAAAAACCGCGTCAAAACTTTTCTAATTCGGTTCTTTTTTTGAAACAAAATTATTGACATCGATTTACGAGTTCATTGCGTTCCTTCAAGATATTAAAACCTGGGAGTGTTCCGACTGACATCAGCCGCTTATCTGCTTTACTTTTCTACCGCTAGACTCATCAAGTTTAATTCAGTTTTCTTGCAGGAAGTTTTTCTAGAAAAGCACAACTCGTGCCCTTAATTTAGAATGTGAAATTGGGTGCGGCTATATTTTTGGCATTGTAGTTTTAATGTTATGAGATTGAAACATGAAATTGTAGAAACGGTAGAACGCGAAAGTTTCACTAAGATTTCCACTGCGTCGGTCTTCATCAGTCGAGCCTTATACAAATTGCCTGTCACTCGTCTGTTAAGAGTACATCCAGGATGATTTATGCGGCCTTAAGTGCCTTCAAGATATCAATTTTCCAAATATTCAATTTCCATAAGCAGCCCAGAAAATTATCTGTTGACTCAGGCACTGACGGTTTGGGTTCACAGCCATTAGCTAACATGCAGTTGATAATTAAAAACCTATTTTCACAAATTATGTTCTCTTAAACATTGATGAACGAGCATTAAGCTAGCTTTGGAAGTGATTTTTCAAACGCTGGTTCGATTATTTGAAAAGCGATTTGATATTTTCCTGAAAGTGGAATTAAATTATTCATTTGATTGAGGTAAACGAAATCATGAATGAAAGGGAACAGATTGAAATTTAATGCCTATTTAAACATTTCAAATGAAATTTCAGTGAAAACCACAAAAGAACATCAACCTCCCCGAAAACACTCCGCCAGACTTGAAGCTAACCTTTAAGTCCATAAAATGACAATCAACAACTTGAGCCATCCCTCGAGACCACCGTTAAACGAGCGTAAATAAAAAACATGTTGCGTGCTGAGGCCACATATCCATTCGTCAATCTCACTCTTCATGAACATTTTCAAACGCAACGGAATCCGCTTCTTTGTGGGGTCCTTTTAGCACAAATAATTACTTTGGTTTATGTAATTACTTGTTTCACAATGAAGTTAATTACAGGCAGGAAAACGAGAACAAAATAGCTGCGTGTCAGTCCCGAATGTGTCATTTCAGGAGAGTTTTCTTTCTTCACGGTGTCGTGTGTTCAATTTTGTGTCAAGTTTTGGGGGAGTTGCATGACAAAGGGAAGAAGAACTTAGAAATTTTAATTTTGTCTTAAGCAGTTCGTGTTTGGTGGAACTTTTTTCATGGAGATTAAAAATAGAATTAAGTGAGAGCAAAGTTTAATTGCAAACTCAACATCATATTCGAATTTTTTTTTTATCAAATTATCCACAATTTATTTTCAACAGCCATCACAACTGCAAAGAAGGTTTTTGCAGTTCAACATTCAAAAGACACAACCCACGAACAGGATCTGTTGCAGTGTTCAAACAAATTTCCCCCAAAAGATAAATTTACTGAAAAATTCTGTTTGCGCACTTGATACATTCGGCAAATATTGACTGAAAGTATTTATTCAGCAATTTATTATTTGCGGAGGATTTTCTCAGGATGACAAATATTTTATGCTGTTTGCATAGAAAAAGAAGAAAAAGAAAGTTAAGATGATGTTCTGCTTCCGGATATCATTGAGATGATGTTTCACTTCCGATAAATGGATTCACATCTCGTTACAGTTCTATTCTTACTTCTGTTGTTAATTGACTCACTTCATCAAGAAGTCTCCAAGGGCCTTTACTGAAGCGAAGAATAACAATTCATTTTGATCTCCAATAAATCGTTGTTAATTACTTTTTCTTGTATCGCCTACTGGCGTTGGAAGCATAGAAAGAAAAATCAACTTCGAGATCAATCGAGAAGAACGAAGTTAATTACAGACACGAAACTTCATCGAACTAAATATTGAGTCATCATAATTTTTCTCTCTTGATTGTTAACAACTGGGCAGTTTGCTGACTTTTAATTGTTGCTATGGGAGTTTCCCGATGAAACGAGAAAAGTTTTACGGAACGGAAAATTAAGTGAATCGAAGCTTACCTTTTCTAATTGAAATGAAAGCGTAGAAGAAGTTTATAATAAGAAACGACATTTTCCAACATATTTATTTATTCACTTGTCATTAGCAACGTCATTCACGGTCTCTCCCACTTTGTTTGTCAAATGATTTCTCGCATAATTATTATTAAACAGCCGTAGACACGAACGATAAATGGTGGCAGGCATGCATGCATTGCAGTGGAAGTGTCTGGCGTGATGGTAAAACTGATTTATTTAAAATCTAATAAGGTTTTTTTCTCTACATTCTCTAAAGAAAATTGTACCGATGGGAAATTGTTTCTAATTAAAATCACAGCGAGAAAGTAATCACAGTAAATAATTAAAATTGTATGTGAAGATGTCTCAGCAGAGACACTTGCAATAATTGCAAAACATAAGAAGCCGTCTCGTCTCGATTGCGTAATTCACTTAATTAAGCGTCTCAATTTCACTTCTATCAGAAGTCGCTGAAACAATCCACGTCACGTTTGCAGTCAAATGTGGGAAATGGCCAAGGAAGCATTAACACAACAAGAAATATCATAAATTTCTCCGCAATCTCCTTCAGCTTAATTCAATGAACTGGCTTTCCATATTGTTTTCAATGGGGGATAAGGAAATATAAAAATATTGTTGAGATACAAATTACATGATAAATGTCTAGTTGAAATGCATGGAGAGAAATGAAAATGGGATATAAACAGACAAATAACATAATAGAACGTGCAACGGAACGACGTGATGCGATTTTTAAATAAGATTCCGAATTTTTTCTCTCTTTTCTCTGTGATAGAGTAAACAACATTTTTTTCGGGTTGCTGGGAATGATGTTTTGGAAATGTCACTAGTGAAGGTACAGTTGGATGACAGAAAAAAAGGCTAGTGTTTAAGTCGTGATCGTCTCGAATAGATTGTGGTCGCAGCTTGAATTACACTTGAAACATTTTGAAATATTTATTTATAAATTCTGGAACTTAAGTCGAAGCAAACCTTAGTTTATTAAGCTTCTTCTAACTTTGAAGAAAAATTTTTCAGAGTGACCAACTCAACAATATTTCCCTTCTCAACTTCCCAGATATTCTTAATGCTTCATTTTTATTCTCGCCGAATGTTTTCACAGCTTTTTTACAGAACAATGAACGACGATTTATATCACAATAATTGTATAATAATCAGAATTCCAGCAATTTCAGGATTTTGGAAGGATTTATCCCCAAAAGCAGGCTGAAAACACAGATTGTTCGCTAAAACTGGTACACGACGCAATCCGCCCATCTACACGGGTACAAAAAAGGCGAAAAAAATATACAAAGTTTGATGAAAATTGATGAAACAATTTTTGATGCTGTTCGTCCACCGTTCCCAGGCTAGTTTCAGTAGAAAAAAGCCCCAAAAACAATCGAGAGGGTGGTTATTGTGATGTCAATGTCATCATCATTGTATGCGATAGCATTTTCAAGCTCAGAATGAGATTTTCTGCTTTGTTGTCATCGGGCTCGAATGCATATGAAAATTTGTTGTTTTCCTGAAAAAGTCAGAAGTAGCAAAATATTCCGAGTGAAGTGGAAATCCAGAAATATTGTGCGTTGGATGTGGAAATGTTGTGCATTATGCTGCATGAAAACCTGAAAACACAACTCGTAGTCGACACTGCTGGTGTAAATTTCGGCATTTCTCTCGACTCTCGCATCATTCAAACCTCCCACGAGGTTTCGTCAAACACAATCGGAATACAATTCATGCATCGAGGCAACGTATATTTTCTAGTGCCTGTATATTTCGGGGAGAAAATCAATTTGAAATAATAGATCATTAGAAGGATTTTCCGTTTTATCAAGTACTGGAGGGAGTCGTTGAATATGATTATACAAGTTTTGTGCATGGTCTGCCACAACAACACACAGCAAACTCGACAGCATTGTCAGTTTTTTGGAAGGTGTCAAAATCAATATGCACTATCGTGTAACGTTAAACACTGAACGTTCATACAGTTTAAGCGCTTACATCTGGTGAAGCACTCGATTCGGTGAGACATACATTTTGAGCGTGTAAGCGGAACAATTCCGACAATTAATTTTTATGGCTTGTCATTTAAAGATTTTAAGATTTTAAAGATTTTAAGACCAACTGTTACTAGCGTAGCCTGATTGATTCAAATTTCAAAGATAATTCTAGTACAGTGAAGCATTAGGCATACTTATAACCTCAAAATTGTACACAACGACCTTGAAGTTGGAACACTGCATCTGCCAAAAAAGAATGCTAAACATGAATCATAAATAAACCACAGTCAAGGCTTCGCTTATTAATCTCCAAAAACTGAAATCGATTGTGGTGTTCTCGTTTAATTCTAGTTTTTTGTTTGCGCTTAGACCACATGTTGATAGTGATGTCATTAATTTTAATGATGAGACTTTGGAGTTGACTTTCTGCTCTCACAAACAGAGAGTGTGTAAATATAGATAAAGAACTTGTGGCAGGAGATTAAACGCTTAACGACGGCGTTGTTGGGAACAAGCTTGGGTGCGGATGGCTGTTTCTGACAGGAAGTTTGATTGTGACGATGACATTGGGATGATTTTCAATCAAAGCGTTTTTGTGTGCCGGGAAATATCTAATTACTGAAAAAGCAGAAAACTATCACAGAAGTAAAATTGGCCATTTGTTGTCAGAAGTAATTTGTCTGTCGCTTGTTTGCCCAGCTTTTTCCATTGTCCGCAAGTGTCTTTTTGCATTTGATGGGCTGTCGTATTGCGATAACCTTTTGTCGACGTTTTTTTTTCTCCATCGCAATACGTTGATGAATCAAAGCTTATTTCCTTTTTATCTTCTTTGCATGTCCTTTCGTTTAGGACACGAAGGAAAATTCTTTAGAGACGAGAAATTCCCTTCCAGTAAACCTTTTTTCATTAGCATAATAACTTTTTTCTCGTTTGGGATTGAAATTTTTAACAAAAAGTGCTTTGGAATTAAGTCAATCGAAGAAATATTGTCCCACGTTTAAGGGACGGTCATGAATGTTGTGACTTTTGAAAGAATATAAATTTTATTTCTTTAAAAGAATTCGAACAAAACTTGAACAAACTTTTCAGACATCGCTTTGAATGCACAAGCCCCACTGCCGTGATTTCTTCAGCTTCCTTTCTCCATTATGAATGATAAGAGATCAACAACATTTCACGAATGAATTTCGCAACAAGGGAAAACTTAGCCATTAAAAATAAATAAATAAGAAAAATAATCAAAATTTGAATGGCAAAAACGTGCACGGCCGTTCATTCCCATTAGCATCACTCTTATCGCTGGTACCTTCGCGTCTTTAAATGACTTTTCTCTCTGATTTTTATTTAACGCTGAAAAGAAATGTGAATCATTATTTTAAGAGCTTAAATTTTGTAAAAAAAAATATCTTGTTTGTAATATCCATTTTTAAATAGCGTTGAACTTGTAGGAAGTTTTCAAGGTATTGTCTTCCACATGTCTCAGTTTCTTTATTCAAAATCAGGTGAATTTCAATGCCTTTGGCTTCTTGCTTTTACATCACAATTCTAGTCTGACCCAGGTCTTCATACAGTTTGCAAAACACAAGTTCCTTCATTTTCCAAGCAATGATTTGCGTTTTATATTTCAGTTCACCAGCAAAAGGAATATTTTTATGCATTTCCTGTCTAAACTCATTCCATAAATGCATTTTCCATCTCTGATAAGCAAGCTGGTTTGTTCATTTTCACACCAGAACATGTTTCGTTCGGAGAAATAAATGGATTCGAAGAGATTATCACCGTGGCTGGTACAAATTGTTACAACTGAAATTTTAGCCGAAGTTATGGATGTTCTGGGAAAGTTTAGCGATGTTCCACTGTTGTGAATTAATAAATTAAGCATGAAATTAAATATTTTGGACGATGACGCCACAGAAAATAGCAATGTGGTTGAAACGTTCGCTTCATTACGAAGTTCTGCGGTGGTTAACAAAAAAGCTTCAACGAAATCATTGCGTGAATTATTAAAATAAATTAAGACTTTCGTTACAGTAAAAGTAAACCGAAAAGTGTTTTTCAGACCCATCAAAAGAAGAAGGCAACCAGAAAATGAAAAGCCACACTTTTTGTTTAGTCTGCAATGCGAATACGAAATACTTTATAAATAAGCAACGAAGAAAACCAATTTTCAGTCGGATTTTAATAACAAAAGACATTAAAAAACAAGCTTTTCCACAAGAAAACTGGCATTCACCGTATTTTCCGACCGACGAAAATGTAAATGTAACGAAAACGTTGTTTTTGCGATGTGTATTCGTTCAGTCTTTTCATTTCTTTTTGTTGTTTAACAAGAACACAAAACGGCCCCAAACAAGAATGTTACTATTGCGTGACTTTTACTTATCTATTTAAAAGCTGGAAAGATAAATTTATTGAGTCATTTGCGAGAATAGCTACGAAAGTTTTCCTTTTCGCTCTCCGTTAAATATCACACCCATTTTTTACATGTTGGCGAGTCGGTTGAAGATTCAGCTGATTGTCAGACTAAAGGGCTGGAAGACACTTCAGTGAAGCAGTTAAACGCAACTGTGAATTCCCCGACTACGCCCCCGTTATGGAACTCAAACCAAAGCAGACGTAAAACCACCGAAAAGCGAAAACTCTTTACACGGAACTATGCCGCACCTTGTGATAAGTTTACTTTCATAGTTTAATTCCGCTAATTCATATGGGAACAACCACGGAAATCTGTGCAGAAGCGCGTACAAACACAGTAATCGCAGCCGTAAAAAGATTTATTAATTATTTAATTAAACTTTCTCAAAAATAACTCTACCTTGTTGTAGTTTGTTCTTTGTCTTAAAAACTTTAGTGCTGTTAAGCTTTCAAAATAAATTTGTAGCGATAAATCAAAAAGCAGCAAAGCTTAAATGATTACGAACGAAGGGTTTGTTCACTACTTCTGTAATAAACCGGAAGAAAATCAAGTTTTTCTATGGAACACTGCTTTGATTTAGCGAAGACAGGCGCCTTGTCTCCACTCCACTGCCAAATAACGTCTAAGAGTAACTGCAAATTCAATTAACTCCTCGCTTTGTTTCGTCGAGTTTTCGTCTTGTAATAATTTCTTCGGGAGGATTTTCTCTGCGTATAACTGCTTCTGACAATGATAAATCAATTGTGATTTGGTATAATGTTAAGCAGAGTTGTGTTACAGTTCCAGCTTAGGTGAGTTTTTGGATAAAGTTTTTGGATCTAGATTGTAGATTAAAGACAGACAGTCAGACCGAGAATCAAAATTCTTTTTTAACGTGAAATTCCATCGACACAACGAAAATTAAAATGATTTATTCAAAACTTGTCTGTTTCTTTAAAAAATTCAACCTTTAACTGTGATAGACTTGAATAAACATCAAAAAAGTCTAGAAAACTCCCAAATCTATTCTCCCATCTAACTTTCGTCTCATTAAACACATCAGAAAGTTAATTTGATTTCCACAACTATACGTCATAAGCAAATCTGTCGAGTTAAAGCCTTAAGTGCAGATTAATGTAACGAATGAGCGAATAAATGTATGTCGAGTGATATCTTAATTTCACTGCTCGACACCGACATCGAAAGCACATAAACAAACATTTCGTCTATTGTGCTGGATTTCTCTAGTCAGAGAAATTTTAAAGCGAAGTGTAAGGAGTGTCTGAAGAAGGAAAAAATTCCTATTTGTCTGCACAAGTTTAAATATTAATGAAGGAGAGATATGGCAGAGACTGTATCATACACGTATTTACTCGCAAGCTTAAATCTTCTTTGAATAAAAGATGCCAGAAGTGAGAAGAGCGCTCTTCAAACTCAACAATTTAGTTAATTTAAGTGTAACGTTTCGTTTAAAACTTCACTCGTGAATCTTTTATCGCTGTTTGAATGCAGGCGAACAGATTTTCGTCGGAAACTTTCTGTTGTTGATGTTCACGTTCAAGTTTCTTTGAAAGAAACTTCTCCTGCTCAAACACGTGTTTAACAGGCAAAAATGATAATTAGCATCGAAAACTGAAGAAATAATCGTCGGACACGCGTGCAGCAAATAACTTCGACGATCACGATACGAAGTCGTCATGTAATACGCGGGGATTTGCCGACACATAAATTACATCATGGCAAATAATATCACATTACACAATTTTTTGCGTCTTTGGGTCGTAAGTCTTAAGGAATCAGAGTGAAAATGACAGAAATAATTGGAAACTCAAGTATTTATTATGCTTTGCGGTCGGACTGTGAATCAGACGATCAGAAGCAAAAGCCGCGCAATTTAGTATTCGATACAAGAAAGCTAATTATTTCTGGCGTAATATCAAATTTTCATTCCCTCTGGGTGGCCGTGGGAGATGACGTGACGCAAGAAGGAAATACGGCAAGAAGAAATTCGTTTTCTCATGCTCGAAAAGGATTTGCGTCGTAAGGAAGGAAAACGAAAAAGCCTCTGCGATTGGACGGAGAAGATTTTCTCGCAAAAAAAACGACGAAAACATGTTAAAGCGGTAAAAAAGGAAAAACGAAAATTTTCTCTGTTTATTGTGGGAAAATGTGTGTCAAAGCATGGTTTTGCAGGTTCGCTCTCGCTCTTGAGAGAATTTCTCAACTTTTTGTAGACTTTTTCCGCCGCTTCCACTGAGCGGGAAACCTCGAGACGATGTCGTTTAACATTTTTCCAACCTTTCATGTTGACTCGTTCAATGCAAATTTGCATTCTGATGCAATCAACAAAAAGTTTTTAATGAGCTTTTTGTTTGTAATTATGAAAATTTTGTTTGGAAGCTACTTTGTAAGGACTTTCGTACCTGCCAGCACTATCTGGCTTAAGAATGTTTGTTGATTTTGAGGAAATAAATTTGGTTCTTTCTAAAGATTTAGTTTTGAATATTTTTTGACGTTACATCTGATAGCATTCTAGTTGAAATGTTTGAAAGTCATAGTGACAAACTGAGATTTCAAAGCACCGCACACTTCAAAAAGTGACAAATGAAGAATACATAAAAAAATGAAAACCATAATGCACCACAAGAAATAAACTTTTCAAAAGGATTTTAACCTGCCACTGTTTATTGATATTAAACTTTCATTAGAAACTTACTGTTAACAAACTGTGCTTAATAATTAGTATGCCTTTTGGCTGAACCTAGCATTTAAACAACTATAAACCCGCAATAACTTAATAACATCTCATCGCCTGTTTCTTTTAAATTAATAACAAAAGCTTAAAAAATCGTAATTGTATAATAACAGCAAGCTCAAGAAATTACTTTTTGCTTGCTTATCGTTCGGTTTCGACCATGGATGGTGCTAGGGAGTGGGGAGAATATAAACTGAAAAGTTTTTCCATTATTTTCTTTTCGACGGTTAAACAACAGTTTTCCTTAACAAGTCGAAAGAATCAACAACAAACAAAAGAACAAACTAGTTTCTCTGCATCAAACCGGGGATAGTAAAAACCAGTCATGTAGTTTACTTTTTTATTACCGAGTTTTATCCATAAACAGCATTGTTATTAATTTTTCTTTCCTTTCCCATTATGCCAATGTTGTTTCCACTCGCCCAAGCAAACTCAAAAGTGAATATTAAGCATAAAACCAGCAATTCACAAATTGACACCGTGAATGAAACGGCGACGGAGGTGAGAAGGCGGGAAACTACCGCCAACGTCATGGACAAGCAATAAGAAAATTAGTTTACCAACCCGAAAACCGAGAAAGGGAAAGAAAACAAAAAAAAAACAGCAAGAAACTTGGAACAGGCACGTAATCAATTATGATGGAAAAATTGCAAGCTCATGACTAGTGTATAAAATATTTACGGTGCGTTTAGTTTTTCGTTCGCCGTTGATAGAACCTAATTTGGAAAATATGTTCCAGTCTGTTCTTTCGTTCATGCACACTCGCCCGCTCTCCGAGAGGTAATAAACTAAAATGACGATACACTTTCAAGTCGGTTGCTTGATGACGATGACATAAAACACCGATTCGACGACAAGAAAAGCTTCAACCGACAAAATTATAAAGTTGCGGCAAAGTTTGCATTGCATTTCTTAAGGAATTTTGCGTATCGCATTAGTTAGTGTAGACACGAGTGACAATGCATTACAAGGGAGAGATTGGGGGGTTTTAATAATGAAAAACATTGGTGTTATTTGATGAACTTTATAAGCAGCAAAACAACCGTTCTTTAACAAACTTATAAAGAAAACTTCTTTTCATTTCATGAAAGCTTGATAGATTTGGAGGTTTTAACATTCCACTTTATTGAAACCTGAATAAAATGCAAAACTTCTTTCGAGTCATAAAACTGTCAACCAAATATTTTATCAGCTTTAGTCCACCATCCCATCCATCTCTCTTCAATCACTTCATAACTACAGAGACACAAAACCCAACAAGTACCCAGCTCGTCACCGACGAACATCATAAAAAATTAACCATAAATCTGCTTGCACAGCAAACATTGATGCGGGGCTGCCTCTACACAAAACATGCTTGTGAAATAATGCTAAAAAATGTTTTATTAATTTCGAGCATAAAAGATGGATGATGATTTTGTGCAACTGACATGAAAAATGATTCCATCCCCTGAAACTGTATTCATGTTGTTGCACAATGAATCTGTTGCGTGAAAGTGGATTTTATAGTTAAGCGAGCCTACCAAAATATTATCGATTTTCCTTCTTTCAGCCTGCTCTGAAGCTGTAATCAAGATATATTAACAATCGATGGCATTCTTATCAATGTCATGACTTAGAATGAAGCGGAGAAATTTCCATCCACCTACGCTGCCTTGTGCGGCATTACCGAGTCCATGTTTAATAGGATTTCACGCTACATTATTCTCGTTGTGCATATGAACAGGTTTTGTGTGTTTCTTAGTATCGAACTGTGATGATTTTTAATCAAAAAGTGTGGGAGATTGAACAAAGGAGTGCGTAATAGGGTAAACTTACTTTTGAATACGGATTCTAACCTCAAAGTTTGAAGTAAGCATGAGATTGAAATTTTAATGACTTGCTTTAGAAAAACTTCATAAACTATTTCGGGGTCTACCGGAACTCATCCACTCGAAATTCATCTACTGCAAAACTCATCCACTGCGAAACTCATCCACTGCGAAACTCATCCACTTCGAAACTCATCCACTTCGAAACTCATCCACTAAGCATTTTAACCAGAGTTGGGCCCAACCCTGTCAAAATCCTTAGTGGATGAGTTTCGCAGTAGATGAATTTCGAGTGGATGAGTTCCGTTAGACCCCGAAATAGTTTATGAAGTTTTTCAGGAAATTTTATTCTTCAACCTCAAGATTTGCTATTAAAACGTAAAGGTTTTTGAAATTTTAGGTTACTAATAGATTTCTATAATAAATCCAAACCCCTTAAAGCCCAACCGACGTCACTGCCGTAGCAGTTTCTTGTTCGCAAAATCTCGTTCCGTGAAAACTGAGTCCTGAAGAATGAATCGAGTGTAAGCAAAACCAAAAGCTCAATACAGCTTACAGATTTCCTTTTTACCTCCACGTCAATTTAATCTTTTGTAGAATTTTCTCTTCCCTTTTCCGACGATGGCATAAATATTTATCGATGGCAATCAATTGCGTCTCTCTTGAAACCTCATCTCTCATATCACATCTCGGAGTTGAAGAACGAAATAAAACTACCGACAAAGAGTGTATGCAGATTGAATAAAGCTTATCAACATAAAATGTACTTTACATATCAATGCATGAAGAAATCCTTCAAAGCAAGGCCTTTGTTGTGTGAACTGGTGTGAAGAGTGCTGGAAACCCCATAAAAATCCTTAAACATTATTAAAATCGAATAAGTGCAAAAACATGGTAATGCCGGTTACATTAAGCAAAATCGCAGATTGATTTTCCATTTCCTGTGGCTAAAATTTCCGTGTGAACTCACGAACAAGCAGATTTTCATGGCTTTATGTGATTTTGTTCCGGAATAATCAAAGATCAAATGAATCAGAAAGATTTTCTGTTGGAGTCGAACATTGTGAACATTTTCCAAATGTGATAGAGTTCTGAGATTTGAAAAGTTGGTGAACTCGTGAAGCATTTCTTTGCTACCTTAAAATAGCTAAGAAACTATGAATTTAATGTTTGTTTGATTCTCCTTTTTTTAAAAAAAAAACTTTCACTATTGAATCGTCAAAAGCCGCAACCGCTTGACTCAAAGCTCTATGACTCAAATGCGGTCTCATTTTCAGCTTGTTTCATTCCTTGGCTACTTTTGAACGGCGATTTTATTTCTTTCTAACTTTTTGCTGTCTTCCTTCCACCGTCTGTTTCCCCTTTGCTTTCAAGAAACGTTTGAAAGAGAAATAAATTTCAAAGCAATAAACATATCGGTAACAAACGAGAAGGTTCTTTTGCATTTGTTTTTGTCGTGTTTTGAATAATTTGCACTTAAATTAAAATTCTGTTCGGGGCGCTGCATTTAGTGCACATGTTTTGAAGTCTGTAAACGAAGGAAAATAAAACGAGAAATACGATTTATAGTTTCCGCCGAGGTTTCCGCTAGTTTCAAGTCCTTCTTGTACCTTGTTTATGGAATTTTCCAAGATTTATGTCACTGCCGTTTAGTTTTTATGCCGATTGTGACTGACGTCCGTTTGATAGTTCAAAAGCCTCCTGGATTTGATTTTCTACTTAGGCTTAACAGCCGTTGCTTAGCCAGGTGTAATTAATTAATTCCTCAAAGCTTTCGAGTGCACAACACTGAAAGTCTCGAAGATCTCTCAGTGCGGAAAAAGATTTCCGCACAAGATGTGAAAAGTTGGAATAGCAGCTAATTAGGTTTCCGCAATTCATCATCATAATCACCATTTTAAACGTTCAAAAAGCAGCCCCGTCATCAGGACTCTCATGAAAGCAGATTTCTCGCGTAATTAAACCACGTCGTAAATATATTTCACAGACACTTGACTCCCAAAGCGTCGCCTTTAATGAATTTTTATTTCATCTTGTGGTGTAAACGGAGAAACATCAAAGAATGAGGCATGATTAAGCCTCCAATTATGAATCTTCTACTGCTGAGGTTTACCATGTGAGTAATTTTAATTTGATTGCTTTTTGAACGGTGAACATAAATCGGCACGGGGTGTGGAAGTGGAATGAAAAGTTTGATTACATAATTTATAAGGTTTCAAAACAGTATAGTTTGTATGGCTTGAGAATCTTTATTAATGTTCTTTGATTTACTGCATCAGAAATTTCTGTACTAAGAATTTTCTTTTAATACATTTATGATTTTAAAGCTGAAAAGTTCACAAAACCTGACAAATCATTTAAGATTTGTAAGGTTTTTATCAAAGTTGATAGCAACATCATGTTTTTTTCAAGAAAATCTTATCAAAGTCTTCAGATGGTTTTCCTTGACTTCATTTACAAACATCATTTGCAGCATTTGAACAAAAAATCTAAAAGTAATCTCAAAACCTAATCGTTGACTTTGTTATTTTCTTCTTCACTTCGTTTCACTAAATCTTGCAGAAGCAAAAAGCAATGCCTGACAAAACCAGAATACGGAAAATAAAGATAAAGAAAGTCCGCCTATTGTTTACCTCGATAAAAGTTTGATTTCTTGTTTATGAATCTGAAAGCAACGCTGAGATAATTTTTGACTCTCGTTGAATGCACAAAGTTTCGCTGCTTTGCGGATTCAGCGAATGCTACCTGGAAAGGGTTGATTCTGTTCCACGGAATATCCAGACAACACTTTAATTTTAAAACTTCTGGAAAATGGTTTTTCTATCGCTTCGATTTACCGCAAGTTTGTGATCGAAAAAGTTTTCACTTCACTCATTGTTGTTCTCGCTTAATCGAGGAGCGATATTTTTTTCTGAAGTTTAGAAAACTTTTTTGTGCAGCAATCTTTCATCTCATTTTGCTGGCATTTGTTTGCCTCGTCGTTCTGATGTAGCAAATCAAATGTATTAGACGTGAGGCCTGAGATTATTGCGCAGCCTGAAGATTTTGTCATTTACCAACGAAGATTTAGCCGAAGTTTGTTGGCTAGACTCAAAAAGTTTGTCGGGCTTCTTGGACGGTTACCCACTGCCGAGAGACCTCATAAACCAGCTCTGGTCTCTGCCGAAGCAGAATTCTGTGAAAGCAAACTCGCACAGTAGTACAGTCACAGCCGGCAAGAAGCAGATACGAATTTCAACTCCTCGCGGGTGATTCCGACGTTCACCTGCCGCTTTTTTTTTATTTAATTCGCTTTGGTTTTGATGAAAAAAAACTTTTCGACAAGAAACTCGAATTGAAGCGTTGCAATTCTTCTATATGAAACTTAAGTAAGGATTTAAGCTTAATTTGATCAAAAGAAAACAATATGGGAGGGGTCCATGGTGAATTTCGGCAGGTTAGAAAGCTGGATCCCGGGTTCGAGCCTCATGAAAATCC
>JPYR01000259.1:26576-41434 GCA_000775305.1 Belgica antarctica
AAGAATTTCCAAGTCTTTTCAGGAAAAATCTTTTTCGGAAGGCAAAATTCACGATGCAGAGTGCTTTCTTCCTGAATTCTGTTTTTATTACCCGCTTCAAGATATAAAATACTCGTTGTAAAAACTTTATAAGTGCAATCAAACCATTAAGCAATCCTTTCTACTGTGTGGAAACTCACATGAGAAAAATTATTTGACCTGGTGCAACATTAAAGCGCTGTGAAGCATAAAGTTGCGAAGGAAGTCTCAAATCGATGCGAAACGCCACTATTCGAGGTGAATCGGGGCCGTTTACGACATTTAATTATTTCATTACACAAAATCACGCAATTTATCGCAACAAATAAAGCATAGCCGTCATATACGTGATCATAAATCGGATCCATTTATATTTGAGAAACGTTGTTGTTAGGTGAAATTACCGGTAAATTGATTTCCCTTCCTTACACTAAAAGCTTTCATAAATTGCATCAAATTTACGCACAAAAGATACATTTGTAGATATCACGAACGGCCTAAATGAATGGCGCAAGAGTTTTCATGTTTATTCTCCTTTTTTGCACAGCAACACAAATCAAACTTGAAGTCGCAATGAGATCGTTAGTTCACCTGCCAGTGTGTCAGCCTGCACGGATGGCCCCATTGAGAAAAAAATAATTTTTGATATCAAATAAAGATTACACGAAAGAAATGATGCGAAATAACGTGTTTGATTTATATTACACACGCCAATTGACAATTAAATTGCAATAGAAAAATTGTTATGATTTATTAGGAATGATACTGATACATCGCTTTCACATTGTGGCAGTGGATTGAGATTGAATTAATGTAAATTGATAACGACTGCGATGGAAGTTGCAACGCTGATGATTTATGGAATTTCTGATTGCAAGAAGTAGTCATAAACAAGCGTTAGAGGTGAATTTGAAGACTGATAATCATCAAATGGATTGTTTTTATTTTCTCTAAGCTTTTTTGGTGTCATCTTGTACATTTTTTGACTTTAAATCTAGTTACCAAGTTAAAATTCGTGAAAATCAAATTCACAGAAAATCTCCTTAAAAACACCAAAAGCATAAGAAAAGCTTTTACTTCCACGCAAGAAATCTCCTCCGAGAGTTCTACTGATAACGAAATTGCAGAATCTGAGCCTGCAGCCAGTAATTTCGCTTCATTGAATCATTCTTTCTACCTTGAACAAGATAAATTTGCTGTCTCAGACACCGAGTGACTTCAGATTCACTCGAAAAACCATTCAAGAATTCTTCTCATCAAATGAATAAAAACTTTGTTCAATGATGTTAAAAGCGAAGAATTAAGATATTGAATTTTCAATTTATTTCATTTAGCCGCGAGAAATTTTCCTTCTCTCGTCTCTCGTTTTTTGCCACTTCACTGATTTGAAATTAAAAATTCCCACCGAGAATCCTCACAATGAGGATTAATTTCCTTTTTATTATTTCAATGCCTTCATCGCCCCCGCCACTCGCTTCGCTACAATTGAAACTGAGTTTTATCTCATTAATTTCTCCTTTCTCCTTTCATCAATTCTCAAACGGTGGCACACAAAAAAGTGTCGAAATTCAATTTGTAGTCAGAGAATGAAAGAGCGCCGGAAAAAAAGTTAGCAATTCCAAGCCATAAAATCGAAACGCTTTCAAGGATTATCATTATCAACAATGATTCCATAAACCTTTCAATAGAAACGCAGGAGAAAATATTTAATTAAGACCTGGCGGAAAGGTAGGAGAAGATATTTCACGGTTGAATTATATTTTTATCATTCCCTCGCTTTTAATTAAGGAAGCCTGAGATCTCGTGCGAAGTTTGAATGACTGTAGCGCCTGATAAAAGCAACAATGAACTGTTTGATAAAAACAGAACAATGGATTGAAGGGAAGTGTAGGAAGCCAACCCGTATAAAAACGAGTCTGTTAACTTGGAAACAAGTTGGTTTTGGGTTGTGAAATCATTGTTTGACAACTGGAAGTTCAAACTTTTGTTATTTATGTTGCTGTGTAGAAAATATTCTTTGACTTGTTCAAATGCTAGTATCTTAAGCTTGCCCTGCGTTTAGTTAGAAACTTGAAAAATCAAAATCTAACAACTTTTCAAAGGTTAAAATACGGTAAAAAATGTATTAAAAACCAATTTTGAATTAATTGAAAAGCTAAACACAAACATCAAACTAAACTTCACAACTTCGTATCCTTTAAAGCACTGTCAAAGCAATTTTAAAAAACTTTTAAGGCAATTGAAAAATTCACCAGTTTAGAACAATTGATTTGCTACCAAAACGTTTACTTAAAAACTTCTCAAAACACAACTCTTTAATTATACTTTGAGCGTGAGAACTTTTGGAATGACACACACACTCTCGAGCTGCTCAAAAGCTACGAAAATAAATGTAATTAGCATTTAATCTCTACTTTCCTGACAAAACATTACGGCAACAGCCGCGAGGCATAAAGGAACCTAAAGTAATTTTGTGAAAAGATGTAATTTCAAGCTGGAAAACAGTGACAAAAAAGGCAGAATAAAAACGTAAGAAAAATCAACACGACACTTGCAAAAGTAATTAATCATATAAAATGTAGCCTTTATTAATTGATGTGCGTGGCTTGTAAAACGAATAGAAATGCTGGCAACAAAAAAGCGGCGAGGGTGGAATACAATTTGCTTTTCTACATGCTTTATGATTCTTATGTGTGCCGTGTAATTAGTCGTGCTAAATAAACCGCACCTCGGGCTTCTAAAACACTTCAATCACTGCGATTTGTGGCTTGTCACTTAAGCACTTAAATCGATACAAGCAATAGCGAGGGACTTGTCATTACAACATTTAATGATTCAAATGATTGCTGTTGGATATGCAAGTGGGGGCTGATACAGTTGACATTTATTTCCTGGTAGTTTTGAGTGACTTTGTAACTTATAATAAACGCTCTCAAACCATTATTTTGACTCTAGCAAACGCGTGCACTTCAATATCATGTGAATCTGCATTTCAAACAAACAGAAAACATGGGGGCGCATAAAGAATGAACCAAAAAGGCCTTATTCGTGTGTCATTAGACGAGGGAGAAGTATTATGGAAATGTCCAAAATTATCAGAAAATTAAAATCTCTTCTACGACTCCCCAGTCGCGATTCCACGCCACGCGCAAATAGCATCGGAATAGCAAAGCTTTTGATATCTCTGCCAAATGCTAATAATGATTTTATGCGCAAAACCATTTTCTAATGAAATAATTCACGAGAAATATTTCCACGTTCACGGCATAAATATTAAGTGCTTGTTCTTTCGAGGGCGTTTGGCAAATGGCAGACATTATCAACTTCGAAATCATTTGTTTCCATTTTATAAATCTCAATTGAATGTTGATCTTATCGATGATAAATTTTATTAAAGCTGTTAAGTTTTCTTTTTTCCTTTCGCCCGGCGCTGGCTTTGAATTTTAAAACGTTTTAATATCTTTTTATTGTGCTGCAATTTCCAATATTCGCTTATCAAGATTGTTAAGTGATTTTTCATTCAAATCACGTTTACTTTTAATATTCAGAAAGATGTTCTTAAAAGTGTCTTGTTCTTATTTGCGAATTTCCTTTGAGAAATTTCGGATTTCTCGAAACATTTTAAAGGCTTCATTAAATATCGTATCAGTTGATGAATTATGATAACTTTTTAATGTACTTAAATCTCTCTTTTTTTGTCTCTCTGCACAAGCGAACGCTTGGTACGGAATTCACATTTATGAATTATTGAACAAGGTTTAATACGTAGAAGCAAACATACATGCTTGCCACAAAGAAAACAACTTAGAAGCTTTACAGATGGTTATGGAAGATTTTATAGAAACTGCCAAATGAATTGGATATTAATTGCTGAACAATAGAGTGTTATAATTGATAATCGTTGTGTAGGGATTTAGGTTGCTTCCAAGATAACAAATCTTTCTTCAATTAAACAATTTTATGTAATTGAAGCAAACGTTGTTGGGTAAGTTGTTTTTTTTAACGTGAGATGGGAAACTGTAAGAACGCTTAAATTTCAATTTTATCAAACTTCTGTCAGTTTATTTATTAGAAATCAGTCGAAACGCAAGCTATCCAAGTTTTACGAAAGTTTTCCAAACGCTGACATCGTCAACTCTGGCAGTCACAATAACTTGCAAAAATATCATCTTAAGGCACATACATTTTTTTTTACAGTTAATATTCTAAGCAAGTTTGTAAGCCTGAACAAAATGTTGAACAATTCTTTCCCAAAATTTGTCTCGCATTTATTGAACTCTAGTTTCCTTCGATAAAAACCCTGCATAATCTTCTGATCTTGAATATTTCTCAATGTAGTAACCTTAATAATGAAAACAGATTTACAAAACATAAAAATTCCTTGAAAAAATGGATTATATGGCAAAAACTTTGCTTATTGCTTCGGGCTTTCGAACCTACACACGAGTTTGCATTGGCAAAGCTTTTGCTTTCTTTCATCGCAAAAATATCGAAACTTTTTTTCTTCAAACTGTTATTTTTGTTTCTGGCACCTTAAACATTTTTTGATAACGCAAAGGAAGCTTTCGAAGTCTTAAGATTAGTCTGTTTCGCCTCGGGAAAATCTCCACCGTATCAATTCTCGTGCCAACCATTATCCTTGAATTAGAAATGATGAAAATGTACCCTCATTAATTTCACTCTAAAAGTTATCATGCTTGGCTGCATTTTTTAATTTTCTTGAGATCCAAAGCCTGAGAATTTTGAGGCCCAACTTCACGACGCAACATTCTCGGTCATTAACGGCGGTCTGGAACGTTGACGCAACATTATTAACACAGCCGACATTTTCATCTTGAACTCATCGTTTTAATTTATTTCCTCCCTTCCCAGCCCCGTCAAATTTCATGTAGTCTGAAGTTCTGTGTAATTATTTTCAGAAACTTGAATCAAAGTTTTGTAATTAAAAAACTTGAAGAATGCTTACGGGCTATGAATAAAAATTATTAAAACTAAATAAACTTTCCGGAAAATGGAAGAAAATTGCTGAAAAATTGAATAACCCAACTCGGAGATTGCCTCAAAGTTAAACGTTTTTGATCGCTGTAAAAAATGTTTTCCTTCTCATTGCATGCACACTTCCTTGTCTGAGATGCAAATAGGAAAAGTTCGGTTGAAGTGAAGCAAAACGGATGGGATTTTAGGGACACTTTATAGTGCAGTATGAATTTATTTCGATTTTTAATTGCTTTTTAGGGTATGCAGATGTGTAGAAGAACATTTCAGGAACGTCGTGACTTACAAGTATATGAAGTTTATTTGATGGGTTATAGTTTCAAGTGATCTTTAAGCTATAATATTTTACAATTTCTGCTATTGCATCACAATATCACAAGAGTACTAAAAATTGTATGTACTAAAATTAAGTACTTCTATTATGCAACAAACTAGTATCGATTGTAATTGATTGAATTGTTCAACTGAGACAAAGCCTTTTGTGATTACAGTACTTTAGAGCAATTGCTGAAACGTTTCTTTGTTACAGTACAAAGATTTTCATCGATACATTACGTATCACATCTAACTCTAGAGAAGATTCCACTTTTACAACGCATCTCAAACTTCTACAAATTTTTAAACCCAGAAGCTACCCTCCAGTCATTTCCACGTCTTACTCGCTTCTGAGAAACGTAAATTTTACATGAAGAAGAGAAAATACAGAGGGAAGTCAGAATGAATAATAAAACAAGTAGGATAAAAATCTTTAAGACGTTTTACTTCTTCTCAACTTTCGGATCATCCCCAAAGAGAAAGTTTAGATTACATGCAAATTTCCTTAACTCGGCTCTTTACGTTCCTGTTGAGCACGAAATCATGAGAGAAAATAAACTTTTCTTAGCAGAAAAACTTTCATTAACATAATTATAAGAGTTGGGCAAACTAAGAGGACAAGGAAGCGTTTGTCAAGCGGCAAAGTTGATAAATATCGTTTTGGAAATGAATCTGGAATCTACTTGAACGCATACATTTTAATGAAGGAAAGGCTTTCGGTAGCGACTTCGTCTGCAAACATTTGCCAATAGCTCTATGAACCATTAAGTCTCTTACAATAGCGCCGACCCATATTTGTAACAGAAAACCACTCCTTAGAAATAACAAAAGGTCATGGAAATTTATTCTTCTCGGCTGCCGTGCCATTGTTTAACCTTGTTTTCCTTCGAATCCCAAACTCGCCCCTCAGTGACCCGAATCGCTCGCCTTGAAACTCCATTCAGAGGCAAAATAATTTAACATTCTTCCGCTTTATTATCGGAATGGCCGAGAAGGCTGGCGAGATTCGCCTTTTAAAGTGATGGAAAATTCTTTTGTTTGGGGCCAAGGTCAATGCTAGCTTCATTTCAAAACAAACTCTTTGGGCACCACCTTCTGGGTAACTCTTAAATTAATAATAGATGACAGAAAAATTTTTGTTTATTCAAGCGGTTACGATTGTTAACATCACTTGTGCATAAAAAATGAAGTAGTTTCGTCGATTTCAATATGGTTCAGTCAGTTTTTGAAATGTCTTGAACCACAATGTGGATTTTTCAGTTTTGGATCTTGAGTTTCTGCTTAAAACCGGTGGAACCAAGTGTTCAACACAGTTCAGCAGTGTACAAAGCTTTCCACAACATTTCAAAAACTCTGGCTGACAACAACATTCGTACAACTTTAGCGACAGATGGACACCAAGAATATGCTGAATCTGTAGTTCTAACAACCTTGTAAAAGCAAAATATTCCAATCAACTTTATCGAAACCCAAAGCTGGTGAAATTTAACGTTGGACTCGTCAGCCGTGATATCGGTTGATTCGTTTGAATCATTGAAAGCATTCAATTATTACACGAAACTGCCACTTTTCTACATCGCATCATTATAGTTCTTTGTGTACTGCAACAACTCAACATTAAGTGAACTTTCAAAGCTCCCACACATCAAATTAAGCACGACAGTTCCATTATCATTCTTGCAGTATGAATATTTTATTATGCAAGACGAACATTTCATCAAACTGTTGACTTTCATTCAATACGCACCAGAGAAGTGTGATGTGTTTCAACTTATCGAAACAACAAGTTTGACAAGGCAAAAGGACTGTGGGCGCATGACATCTTCAAGATCGACCAGTTATCGAACTTCTTCGGTTGTCAACTACGTTTCATGTTACCAGTTGGATTACCAGAGTTTAGTTATGACAAAGAAGATGTCGATTACACAAATCAACTAATAAAAAGTACAGTCGATACCTTTGTGGTGCCGTCAGAGACATCAGTTTGAGTCTTAGCACCACTTATCACATCAATCTGTTCCACTATGAATGGACTCTTTTCAACATCAGCACATATCACCTGGTTTGGGAATTACAACCGTTGCGTAAACTGTTTTATTTTGAAGTCTTGCGCAAGCCTTTCTTCTTGAGACCAATATTTTTCCGTGAAATATTGATAGCAGTGCTAGCAGGGTATGAACACAGTGGCTACAAAAAACTCATACTGCCTTTCGACTATCCAACTTGGACGTGGATTTTAATAACAATTATAACAGCTTTTTCCACAATTTTAGTCTTGATAGCAGTCTAAAAAAACAGTCAGAAACTCTGTAATTGGGCATAACAACTCAACACCGGTGTTGAATGTTCTTCAAGCAATATTCGGAGTACCACAACACGTTTGTCCTGGAAGGAACTTTGCCAGATTTCTTCTGATGTCGTTCGTTCTATTTAGTTTGGCTGTCTGAACAATGTCCGAACAGTGTCCGAACTTCAATGCAATTGAACTTCAAAGAACTTTCTCAAAAATTTAAATTTACTGACAGGTGAAATTTTTAATTGATTGCCAACAAAATTTAATCAAAGTTTTGTTTTAATAGAGCCAACATTGTTAGCGACTTTAAGTTGGAAAACTTTCCAGATGTTTTTGTCAACTTTACGAACCTGGGAGTAAAATTGGAGTAAGCGAACATATCGACACACTCTTCTATATGCTCATCGGTGCAGAGAACGTTGAACTGCCAAAAACATTTCCGAATCGATTTTTATTGATCTGTTTCATTTGACAACCAATTCAAGCAGTAGGCCACAGTTTTTGAAACACAATGAAGCTTTTTCAGTCAGTGCTTCTATTTTTGACTTTGAAATCTGGAGACAGTTTATCAATGTTCAAAGCTTTTCGCAATATTTCAAAGGCTGAAAAAATCATAAAATATCAGTTGTGATCAATAGCAGCCAGAAATCTGTTGAATCTGTAGTTTTGCCGATTTTCAATGCTGAGAATGTCCCGCACAACATTTTTAATTACCAACGCGGCTTAAAGTTGGTGTCTTCAGCAGTGTTTCGTTGTCCACCGCAGCGTCAGTCAAAGCTTTTACCAGGTCTGCATACCTTCCAGAAAGAAACGGAGAAAATTTGCAGTTTTTTGTGCATTACTTGAACCACGAACCGCTCTACTTAAGTGGAGTTGTGCGTGCTTGATCGCAAAATTTAGTGAGGTTACGCAGCTTAAGGAAATCAAAGCGTCTTCACGACTTCTGCAATTCAACTACAAAAGCTTGCTTCAGTACGAATATATCATCGTGCAGAGCTTGTGAGATTGCTGTTCTTCATTTCACACACCCGAAAAGTGTGTCGTGGCCCAATTGATCGTAGTTTTCGAACTTACACGGATGCAAATTCGACATTATGCTGCAGGGCGGTTATCCAGAATTTATTATACATAAGAAAGCCAACAGTCGAGACAATCGACGAGATGTTCGCTGAAAAAGTCATGTTCTGCATGCCAGTTTACAGTTCAAAAGTGTACAGCGATACAAAAATAAATCAAAACTAATTTCAAAATGAAGTTTTTTGTTTTAAGAACTGTCGAATTCTTCAGATTTGTCTTAATTTCTGGCAGATCCCAATGTATTGACAACTGGGAGTCTGATTCGTTTTGTTTTGGCAATTTTCAATATCAGGAATGTCATCGTCCCAAAATTGCTGCCCAAAATTGAAACGTTACAACTTAGAGATGAAATTGTTGAAAAAATGATCCCGCGACTTCACGAACCGAAGCGGAATTGATCAATTACCATTTGAAAGTAGTGAACTATAGAACCAATCCGAAGCGGCTGAAGAAGAAAGTCATGCCATTCAAGGTGTTAACCTTAAATGAACTGGAAGCTAGATTTGTGTTCTGCTTTGTGCCACTTTGTGTTCAAGTTAGTGGTCGTTCACTGAACCTTGAAAGGATATTTTAAAATCAAACAAATGGAACTGAAAAAACAAGCAGCAATGTATCTAGTGAAGAAAACAATGCGGCGACAAATGCTTGAAAAATGACTCAACAATCTTGCTTTGCTGAAAAATGCAAGGGCTGTCTTGCGAAATTTCATTTATCAGAACAAATTTCAAAACTTTAATGACCAACAAGCAAATGGACAAGAAAGAAAGCTCGAGAAAGAAAGCTTTTTCCCCTGGTATAGCAGCACCTGGTGAGTGAATGTCTTCGCAGCCCACAAAACTGTAATTAAATTATTATAAACTTTATCAGAACATTCCAATCATGTTTTCTCGTAGAACGAAAATCCGTGTCTGACCCTCAGGTAAATATCCCCAAATTATCTGTGATATCTACGGAACGAAAGTGAAAAAGTTTTTCTCGAGTGAGAGAGAGAGACGGACAGGTTAAAAGGCCAAACCTGTCGAAAACACCGAGAAGCACTTCGGAAAAGGTAGAAAAATCGGAAAATCATCGATTTTCAATTAGAAAACAAGTTTTGATTAGACTTTAGCCTCAACTATCGGTCGAAGTTGGAGCAAAATGAGTGAAAGATGAGAAGAGAAATTAAATTAAACCGAAGCCGAGGTTTGTTGGCCGACGATAATTTCCACAACCGCCTTGCCTTTTTTATTTATCTTTCCTGTTATCGTCAATCTCGGGCAATTTGATTCTAATTAGATCCGATTGCATAAGTAATTTGAAGGCTCCACTTTTTCATTCTTTGCTTCTTCATCTTCTTCCAGCACGAGCTGCCTTTTGCGAAGGTGAAACGAAGTCAGTGCTTAGCAGGTTCCCTCCAAGGTGAACGAATTACACCCGCGAGAACCGCTTTTGAGAGAAACTTGCGACAACGACAGATGTAAAAATTAATTGGAACGCAAGCTGGCAACGACTCGAATGACATCCGCTGTGCTGTGTTCTCGTCTCATCTCTCATTGTGAGTCGCGGACACACGAACTGAAAACAGTTTTTCCTAAACAAAACAGTTCGTTTATGCAAATGGAAATTCGAAAAAAGGTTGCAAAAGTTGGAATCATGGGAATCGTTCAATCTGCGTTGGATTAAGGGACGGCACAGAGAGAAGTTTCTTTGACAGAACGAACAACTTGTTTCGTTCATTTCTGAGCTCGGTGTTGGAGTGGATGTTATTTCTAATAGCGAGAGTTTGTAAATGGAAGCTTCTTACACAAATTGTGCAGCAAAAGAGTTGAAGATTTGTAATCGTAGAACTCAAACTAGCTTTTGGAACAGAAATTTTGACTTTAAAATTCAAGAATTTTATAGGAAAATCAAAATGAAAAATCAAATTAACAACCCAGAAAGAAAAAAACTTAACTGCTTGTCCAAGATGACTTTTGATGACATCCGCAGAAATTAAAACAAAATGGTTTCTCGTCGACAACGTTCCGCATTCATTTATTTTAGAACTGTAACATAAAACAAAACGCATTGAATTCAATCCTCATGATAGACAAAATTCGGAAATAAAAAACACAAAAAAACAATTCCATTTGGAAAGCTTTTGTTTAATTTAAAACGTTTGTTGGAGAGAACGGCTCTCTGAGCTGCGGCTTTCCGGAAGGGATAATCTCCAGCTATGCTTTTCCGTCAATGTTTGTCTATGCTTGCTAAGCCAAGGTCTATTTCCACCACCATGACAATTCTCGAGATTTGGGCTTCGTTGAAAATGGTGGCAAAAACTCTTCAAAATTTTAAAAGGTTTTAGAAAGTTAGAAAGTAAGCGAAGTCTTTCAAATTGAAAAATTATTGTCTGCAATAGTTTGTTACGAACGAAAATTCATTGTTTCGATTCCCCATAAAGTATTTTAAGTGTTTCAAAGGTTGAACTTGAATCAAATTAAGGGTTGAATAGTAGAAACGTTACTAAAACTTCAGAATTCGAAACATCAAGCTACATTTCCAAAATTCAAGCTGAGTTAGTTAAAATCAAACTTATCTCAAAATCCTTTAGAATTATCTTTATTCAAGACTTTAGGTTGACATCACTGCATTCCGTTGTTGACTTTAAGTTATGGAAACGATGACTGCGAATGTTTGCTGTTTACATTTGATGTTGTGCTTATGTCGGCCACAAAATATTATTTGTAAACAGAAATCCGACCTAAATTTCTTAAAAACTTCCATTCGATGAAGATCCAGCCCTTAATATTTATTTCAGCGTTCAACTCGGCAATTATCTTCTAAATTCAAGATTTTCGCTGATTCAATGAATTCACAAAGCACACAAGAGAAATTGTTGTTATCACGTTTGCTTTGTCATAAAATTCATCAAATAAACAAAGCGTCGCAGAAATCCGTAGAATAAACATGACTCCAGATAAAATTTCAATATTCCTACGTAGATTAAATTAGCATTAAAAGAAATTCATTATGAAAATTTTAGTATTTGCAAGCCGCACAATAATTTTCAGTTCGATGTGCGGAGTAAACATATTGCCGCATAAAATGTTCTGCTTTCGATGATTAGATTAAAGATGAGAACGCTTCCGAAAATAATTAATTAAACATATATTTTCGCTCGGTGTATGCACCTGACGTTACTCCTTAATAAGTATTACAGCGAGCTTCTTTTGTTGATGTGGAACGGATGGAACAATATTGAGCTTCATCTAAAACAATAAAACGCAGAACTTTGCTATGATGAAGGGAATTAAGAGTGAAGTTTAGCATTTGGGGGCTGCAAATTTAATGATGTTTTAAACTGTTTTTGTTGAATACCTAAATGACTAGAAGAGTTGAGAACAAAAAACTGTGTTTGACTAGATAAAGTTTAGATTTTGGGACTTTTATAACTTAAGTCAAGTACAGCCATTGAAGTCTGTAATAAGAACTACAATCTGAACTTTAATCAATTTTATTGAATTAAAAATCAAAACTTAATTAACAAAACATTAAATTCCGCAGTCTAAACTGTTGCCACAAACTTTATTGATCGTTTGTCTATTCGATTTTAATTAAATTTTGTTTTCTAGCTCGTTCATGACGTAGATAACTTTTTTAATTGCCAACTCGGTAAGTTCGTCGTCGACTTGATGGTAGAACACAACTCTGAGAGTTGACAAGTTTTTACAGTTTGATTTAATGATGATTGCATTTTGATCTTTATCGGTGATTCCGTCGGAAATCTCGATCTCTTTCACTTCGGCTAATCGATTGCTCAAGTCCAAAGCTGTAATGTTCTTCGGGTTCGCCTTGACTTTTATCATCAAAATGTTCGTGTGAATAGTCTCGAGTTTGTCGACACCAAATACGGCGCTGTTCAGACTGTCGATGGCAACAGCAAATTGGCGGGTATGCTGATGATCGGATCCCAGGAGGGGCACAATCGTTTCTAGTGCGTATAAACCAGCCGCAGCTAAAAATCCGACTTGTCGCATCCCACCGCCCAAAGCTTTACGAAATCGTCTGGCTTTGTCTACAAATTGCTTCGTACCGATAAGCAGAGATCCCACTGGGCAACAAAGATTCTTGCTCAAACAAAAACAGACCGAGTCGACGTCACGGGTGACCCGAGAGACTGGCACTTTCAAATACTCGGCAGCATTAAAAATTCTAGCGCCGTCCATGTGCAACACCAATTTATGTTCTTTACAAACTTTTGACAGCTCTTCGATCCAATCCAGGGGGATGACCCGGCCACCTTTTTAGGGAAGAAAAATAAATGGCAGTAGAATACGGCACAAGAAGTGAGTTGACTTTTTCGGCATGGCTGCTTTGGCTGAAGTTTATTTTCTGGAGTTTTAAAGTTAGAAAAGTTTGTAATGGTTGAAGTGTACTTTTTGCGATTAAAAACTGCAGAAAAGAAGTTCAGGTTGACCGAAGTGTATGAAAATTTATCAAAAGTTGCACAAAAGATTTCTCCGTTAAGTGAACTGCAGCCAATCAGCCACTTTGTCGATGCCAAAACATAACTGTGACTGACCTGACATGTTGTGCGTCTGTTCGACGACCACCATCTTCGTTGTTGGCTCATGCTGATCGAAACCACGAATGCTACTTCGCACGTCGTCGATTGAAAAAGTTCCATCTTCCAAGTTTGGGATGGTGGAAAGTAAAGTGTTAGCAATTGATGCAGATGATCCCTGCTCGTACTTGAAGACGTGAGACCAATTTCCACAAATAACTTCGGAACCACGCGCTTCGCAGTGAACCATAACTATTTGAAAGTAGAACGAAAGATTAGATTATTGATGAAGTGAATGTTTTTTCTTATCAACCCACTTGCCAAGAGATTAGCCATAGTTCCACTCGGCACGAACACGGCGGCTTCCTTTTCAAACATCTTGGCAACATGAGCTTCAAGCTCATTGACCGTTGGATCTTCTCCGTAAACATCGTCACCGATGGCCGCCTCGAACATTGCTTTCCTCATATTTTCGGTGGGCACGGCCTTGATAACAATTGATTTATTTGATTAATATGCCCCCAAGTTGATAATGAATTCGAATGTGTGTCGCTATTTTTAGAAATTCTTACCAACGTGTCGCTTCTCAGGTCGACGATACGGTTTTTAGAAAACGAACTATCAAAAGTGCGGCAGTACATCTTGATTGACGGAAGGGCAACTCAAACTTCAATTAATTCACTAAAGTTCAAACACTTCAGTTCACTACTTTTGCGCAAATAATCGCTTCCAGTATCGTTCACCCGCGGAGTTCTCCGATGAAGTGAAAAGAGTTGCACGAAATGTTTTCCAATAAACTCCGGAGAGTTCAAACCGGCGAGAGAGCGAAGCGTGAGAGTTTTTAGTGTATCTTATCAACAATTTAAAAACAGCTGCTGTTCCAACGACGACTCACATATGCACGAGAAGTCGTCTCGAAAATCAAGGTGAAAAGTTTCATAGAGTTTTAAGGAATTACTGAGACATTTGGCCGGTGATTTAAGAGATGAAATACTGGTTGTGGTTTGGAAAAGGGTTCAGCAGAGTTGGATGGCTATGTAAGCTTTGAAAATTGGGGCAATGGGTAATAGAAAACTTTATGATTGTCATTATTGCTGCTGAGACAGTCAATGGACAGTCATAACGGTAAGCTTTCTAAGTTGGATTTGAACCGTTGTGTGACGGCAAAGTGCGCAATATGTTATGGAGTTTGTTCTATCAACGTGTTGTTGAATATTTTTGAAAGGTATTGAAAGGTTTTTTTGAAAGCGAACTGAGCCTCAAACTGCGTACTATCAGTGAAGCCTTTAGTTATAAGTGTTTTTTTAATACCTTTTCACATCAGTTAATGTCTGAACGCATATTGAACCATTAATATTTTGCACTGTCAACACCATGTCCAATTTTAGAATCGTCATTATACGTAGTGTTGTCGTGCGTGCTATGTGAAAACTTGTGCGTCTTATGACGCTATTTTGAACGTATTCAACAAATGTCGTCTCGTGCATGACAGTCTCGTTGCGTACTATGAATAACACAGAGCCCAAAATTAAAACGTCAGCCAAAAAAGGTGTCGGAATAAACACGACCGTTTTTCATAAATTTGAACGGTTTTGTATGGTTTAGCAGTCTTTAGCAGTCTTTATACCATACAAAAAA
>JPYR01000259.1:41444-57053 GCA_000775305.1 Belgica antarctica
CAAAATTTTCAAAAACGGTCGTGTTGTCTGCCCCATTGGATTTACCTATGTACACTGAATAGCCACCGTTGACAAAATTTTGAATTTGAACAGCTGTCTTCACTCGTATCGTTGCACGTGAAATGTCGACAACAGTGTTGGGAAAAAAAAATTGTTGCAAAAAAAAATCTGCCCACGTGATTTTTTTTTTCTTTCTTGAAAATAATTTACCAACTCTGGTGTCGACATTTCACGTGCAACGATACAAGTGAAGACTGTGGGCCGTCGAAACCACTTTTTTTGAGCGGGAAATCGTATTTAGTGCACTTAGGGATTTACCTAGGAATGAACAAGAATCACTTTAACTTTCGGTTTTTATCTGTCGAGAAACTTTTCCTTTATTTTATGTAACTTTTTTTGATTTTACATCGCAAAAGTCTTCTTACCGAAGCTTTTCTCCATTGTTCACTGAAAAAGACTTCTCTTCGTCATAAAAAGATCTTTAAAAGTGTTTCAAGCAACTTCTTCCTTGCAGGAATTAAAAATGCACAAACAACTGTGAGGGAAATATTGAGTTAATTTAAACCCGAAAAACTCATACACGCTTTAAAGAGTTTAAAAAGTTTTCTTTTCTCTGAAAAGTTTTTCCATCCTTTTGTAACACGTAAAGGGTATTAAGTTTCATCAAGAATTATTTTTTTCTCCATTCCACCATGCATCGTAGCATTTTCAAGTAGATTAAAGTGAGTAATTTACTGTCATTCGTTCTGAGGCACAGCTTATAATTACTTTTCAAACGATAGACATATAAAACTTTATCCTTACAAGCTTTAAAGTTTTTGAAGGTAGCTGGAATTAAATGACGCAGAAACTAGCCTGCTGCAGACACGGAGATTGTGAACTGAACTAGAAGCAAAGGCAAATTAGCCCAAAAAATTAAAAATGTCGTTTTTTTTGAAATTTGAGGATGAAACAAGGTTTGTAGTCACAAAGATTCCCCGTGGCTTCAGTTTGAGAAGGGCTTTAGTTAACTTTTTTTCTCAGTTTACTTGACAGCTTTAATTTCAATTCCTCTCTAACTTACAACTACACCAAGCACCAAATCTCCACAAAAACCGTCAACTTTATAACTCACTTAAGTACGTTGAAAACTCGTGTCTACCGCAAAGTCGTCTTTGTCAACTCTAGCTTGTTCGTAAGTGACAAACAAATTAAGGCTAAAGCTTAAAAAGTACTTAAAAATCATTTTTCTAAACATCTAAATGATCCTAGTTATAAAATAAGAACAAATGAAATTCTTTGGATTATTTTGAGTTTGCCTTGCGACAGAAGTTTCTCTTCAATTTAGACTAAATCACGGGACACGGGTAAGATTACTGATTGTAGATTAAGTTATTGTTTAAACTGGCTTAAGTTTTGATAATTTTCAAGTCTCACTGGAAACCATAACTTCGCGACTCTCAAATAGAACTAAAAGGCACAAATATTTTCAAACTCGCTTTTCGCTTCCTAAATTATTCGATTTTAATTTTGAATCACAAACGACATTGCAGCTTTATCATGTTTTCAGTGGCTGCATAGAACAGACAGCTTTTTGCATTGGACTTAATTAAAACTTTGTTAAAGCTTATTAATGAAGACCATCTCTAAAAGGAAAGCCATGGAACTTTGAAGTTTCACAAGCTTTGAAAGCAAGGTTAGTTTATATTTGCTATAATGTTGTCGTTTTAAAAATGCTTAGAGCTGAGAAACTTCTTAAGATTTTAAGATTTTTGCTAAACTTTTTAGCACTTTTCAGCTGAGTGGTTGCAGAACCAATACTAAAATGACGTAACTTATTCATTCAATGCTGAAACTTCCATAAACATTCTTGTTCCACGGCTTTTAAGTATAAATGGCCTAGACTATGCTTCTGCACACAACTTTTTGTCCCTCCTTACTTTTTATGTCGTTGATGAACAACTTTTAGAATGTTTTTCGTTTAGTTTGTGTCTACTTTGCACCTTCAGCCTGAACAGACAGTAGCAAGAAGTTAAATTTCGACTAAAAGTAGTTAATTAATGTAGAAAGTTTCTCGTTTAACGTTTTCCTTATTTTAGTTTCAAAGTGTTTAAGTTTTAAGGCCTTTATGCGTGTGCAATTTTATCGTCTCTCATTTCTCGTGCCTATGACCTTTGCATGCCCGCGCGCTGACAGGATGAGAAGGAAGTTTCCTAATTGATTTGCGTGGAAATAAACGTTGAAAGGAACTGTGAAAGTAGAGTTCACTCGGTGAGTTGGGTCGTTGATGCGGCGGGCTTGATTTCCTTCATCGTTCTGTGGAATGCCTCGAGAAAGTTGACGAGAGTCAAACAGAAGCCTTTCGAAGCGGGGATCAGCGGGAAGTCTGGTCGCACCATTTTATCAGTTTCTGGTAGAAGAAAGAAATCTTGATGAATTGGGTGTAAAATATGACAATATTGTGTTAAAACGTTGACAAATTAGCGACAATGTGCACAAATTAGGGCCAATGTGGTAAAATCATATAAAAAAAACTTGAACTTCGACCAAAATTTATTCATTAATCATTCAAATCACCTTTTGTGGTAATTTTGTCATTACGATTGGCGTCAGTCGCGCTCAGCTCCATCCAAAATTTGATTCTTTGGTAGAAATCTTCGCCTTTCTGACGAAAATGCTCGTGAATCCGGTCTTGGAATACTTCCGGCGGCGACGTAACCAGCTTCGTCATCGATTGCACTAGCTTCAAAATCACCATCTCGTTGTACATCCGAGAGTTTTCCTTTCCTTGCTGTGTGCCTGGGGATGAAAAAAGCATTTTAAAATGTGTCAACGTCGCTAGGTGATGCACGGGGATCGATTTCCAAAGGAATTTCAACTCCCACGTCGTATTTTGACGGTCAAACGAGCGTATATCAACTCACCTCGTTGCTTCTCATACCCGGCTTCATTGTAATACGGTTCGTCAACTAAAATAAGTCCTGCCAGTGGAAAACAAGACATTATTCATCTGTCAACCCTTCAATCGTTCGCATCCTTACCTTGTATTGATACTATCACTTGCAGTAGCGTGCTGCTGTTTGGACACCAAACCTCGCTGCCCCGACCGCTCCACGTTCCCAACAGAGAAACGCACACCTTTCCGTCCTCGTATAGGTTCGGGTTCAATCGATCGCTGCAGTAGCTTATGAAATGGCACATTGGTGGCGAAACCGGGTAGTCGTGGCCGAGTTGGATGTCGAATGCAAACAGGCCGTCTTCGTAGGGCGTGAATTTTGGGCCCTCGATGAGAACACTCAGCAGATCCATGCGGTCTTCAAACGAACGCACCCACACACCAGAAGGCAAAGAATTTTTGAGCAATTTGTGTTCCTTTTGAACGGCTTTGAAGAAAGCATGAGCGTTGGTGGGATGAAAGACGGTGAGATGGAACTTGTGCGTGCTCGGAACGTTTTCTGAGATTTGAAAGTTGTCAGAGCAGACTGCGACGGGTTCAATCGAGACTTTTCGGGCCGGTGACACAACCTCGCCCTCGCACAGGACGTAACTTTTGACCTCGTCCGGCGACGACTCGTCTTCGAACTCGCTTTCAGCTTTGGCGATGGCTTTAGCGTCCAACTCCAAGTCGACGATCTCCTTGAACGTGTCACTCGGGCAGTAACGGTTGTTAATCTCCTGTAATGCCTTCACGAGCTGCATTTTTATAAGTGAACAGAGTTTTGCGCAAACAGTAATGACGAAGCTGCCTGAGCTCGAGTCGGACGTTTCGATGATTTGTTTCAAGTTTTCCGACATTGATCCATTGTCGAGCGTTATCAGGATGCCCGAGTCGGAGCTGTTCTTTTTGATGACGTCCATGTCGCCGCGCTTCGGCGACGGTGTCTTGTAAGCGGACGAAGGCGACGAGCATAATGAGAGCTTGTGACTCTCCGCATTATCATCGGTGATGCTTGAAATGTCGGACGACGTTGACAAATTGCACTTGCCTTGTTTATTCCACGCTTCCGACGCGACAACAAGGAGATTTTGCCTCTTGGTCGGCGACTCTTGACTCGCCTGTCGCGTTGAAGATTGGAAGCACGACTTTGTGCTTTCAAAGCTGCAGTAACTGCTGTTATCTTCGTGACTGTTGGAGTTTGACGAGGATTTCGTCGCCTCAAGCAGGGAAATCTTTTTTGTCAATGTTGGCTTTGGAGCTTCGGCAACCGCATCGGTGACGATTGAGCTGCACGCGAACACTGCCGGCACCGGTGCTTCATTGAACAACCGATTCTTCTTCTCCAGCAGTCTCTCAGCTGTTGTCTGCGATCCACCTTTGCGAACTCGCTCCACCAGTCCCATGAAGTTCGACTCGTGGAAGAACGACGTATTCATCAGCCGGTCGAGGTAGCGGCACTTCTTATACACCATCAGAAGCTTCTTCATCACTTCCTGCGACTGCAGATTCGGGTTGATGATGAAAAGTTCTTCCAGCCTCGCCATTGCTTTACGAGCGCGTTCCAAGTTCGCTGTCAAGTGCTGTTGGTGCGGCATGCCACCAGGTTCACTGAACTCGTCTTCGGTTTGCCAGCTTTCATCGTCCGAGTCACCACCGTTGCCCCAGAAGTTGTTCTCCGAGTCATATTGCCCGACTTCAAACAGATCCTGAGGCCAACACATCGTAACGGTTCCGTCCACCCACCAGACCTTGACTCTGCCTTCGGGGTAATTGTCAACGACCTGACCAGCTGTTGCGCAATTGTCGATTGGAAAGTTTGCAACGCGGATGACAATCGTGCCGGGACGGTACTGAAAGTCTGGATGATCCTTGAGGTCGTAGACACTCACTTCAGACTCGCCTTTGTACATCGGCATAGGTTCTTCAATGTTAGTGTACGTACTGAACCATTTCACCCTTGCGATACGCCCCAAATGGTCGACTTTCTGGATGACGCCGTAGTCGCGGTACGAAGGGTTCAAATTGGCGGCGTCGTTGGCAGCCAGCACGAAGTCGGCGGGGAAAAACTCGTGATCATCGAGATGGTGGATCGGACACAGGTCAATCGACGAGATATCACTCTCGATGGTGCCGTCCTGCCACACGACCGTCGCCCAACTAAATACAACCAGGGCTTCGGTCACAACTCGATCCTTAACTTGTGGCACTTTGATCTCTTTCGGATCTCGCTGTCGGTGCTTGCGCAGCTTTCGAATCTTGTGCGACAGCTGCGGCGACTTCTTTGGTGAATTCTTTGGCGTTGGGTTACTTGAGCAGGACGAAGCAGTTGTGCCGCTGTCCGAGAGAATCTCTTCTTCTTCCTCTTCGGTCTGCCACTCGTCGCTCTCGGGGAACTTGGGGCACAGCTTCGACCGATCACAATCGCTTTTTTTGACGTGCTCGCAGTCGTCGGACTTCGTCAGCAGGATTTTTTGATTATCAAACTCGTTTTCTAAGTCATTTGTGCTGCTATTTAGATTCGTGGTGAGTTTACTACTTAAAATTCGATATTTATTGCCTGGAACGAGAGGAAAATTAGAGATTGATTAGCGATTTGATGGGGGAAATGGAGTAAAATTCGATGACAATTGCATATCATGCGACTTGAGCAATCAAAAACTTACTTTGTTCCTTCTTCCACTGCGACTTCCTGACTATAAGATCACTCTCGCAGATTTCGAGATAATTCTTGTCGTTGATTTGCAGCATGCAGCTCTCGAACAGGTTCAATCGCTTCATCCGTTTCAAGTCGTCACCGGTGATGTAGCTTTTCGGTATGGAATCCCTGCCGAACGACGACGAGTTCTCTTCGCACGAAGCTTTGCACTGCCAATGCACGAAGACACCGTCGATGTCGACAGCTTGCACCATGAACTTGCGGTCTGTCTTGTGCTTGCGACTTGTCCGCATTTCGGGGCTTTGGTTGATCCATTTGGCATTCTCGAGCTCACTCACGGGGCCTATGAGCGTTTGACCGACGTAGAACAACGTGTTTGAGAACATCGACCGACTATTCTTGTCCTTTAAAGGGAAATACTCGATGTCCGGCCTAATTTCCAGCACTGATCCGCACGTTGACCTAAAATCGCAGGGATTAGCCGGGTTAATAGGTCACACCGGTCCTTACCTTAATGTTAACTTCTCATCAATGTTCTTTGTGCTTCCGACCCAGGAATCCAAGCACACCGCGTTGTCTCGCGGCATTGACACCAGCGGCACCAGTCGCTCCGACGAAACGTCCTTGATGATGAACTTGGAGTTCCCGATGATCTTGAGATCCGCCTTAACGTGGATCTCTCTGCAGTAACCGCGCTGCGTGTCACTGTTTGTCAACCTCCGCACCACATCTCCTGGCATCAGCGTCCTGTCGGCCAGCCCAACCTGCATTATTGAGATTATATAACGCAATCAATCGCAAAAGCGCTCGTAACTCACATTTCTCTCGGCGACGATTTCGTCCTTTCCCTCCGGATACCAGACCACCTAAAAGATGCGGCGCAACGGGCCGAGTTATCGATTAAAAATCGGAAATTATGCAAAACTGCGATTGACCAACCCTCAACTCTCCCTTTCGCAGCAGTTTTTCCGACTCCGAGTGGTTTTCGTACTCGCCATCGCTGGGGACCTGTCGACGAGAGGCAATTCAAGATCGTGCGTGGAAGTTTAATCGATGCAATTCGACGCAGCGATTGATTATCAATCAAAGCCAAAAAAAAATCCGAAAAGGACGAAGACAAGGGCTCACCTCGTTCTCAACAACAAGCCCGAATTTCACAGTTCCAGATTTCTTATCGATGGTGAAGACTTGATCCTCATAAAAGTAGTTCATTTAATCTTAAACTTTTAAAACACGAAAATTATGAATTTTTTATCTTTAGCTAGAGAAGAATTAATGTCAACAATCCAAAGAAATCCTTTACTAAAAATAAGCGCCGAGGTTTGTTCCGCTGCTGGAGGATTTTGGAAATTTTCGAGAACTTTTCTGGTTTGCTTGATCTATAAATCGAAAGATGGTTCTTAGCTTTTAAGTCGTTTAAAAAATCACTTGTGCTTTTCAACAGAGCCAAACTGTTTTTCAAATTTGTCTGTCCTTGCAAGTTACCCGTCAATTTCAACGGGCACTCAATAGTTCTGCTGAAAAGGAATCGCGAATCGTCAAGGAAGAAATTTCAAAATTTGCGAAACGCAAATCTCTCTCCAACGACTTTGGCAAATATTTTCACTCCCAATTTCCGCACAATCCATTTCACAACAACTTCTTCTTGAATGAATCCTTTGTTTTATTGGTTCTTTATAGGGAAAATGTTATCATAAAAATTAATTAATCTCTGATCGACTCCTTAATCGTATTAAACTAACAGCGATGAAGCAATTTTGTCGGTGATGGAAACATAAAGTTGTGTTAAATACTTGTTTCATGTTGTGAGGCTTGCGTTCCATCAAAAATCAATCTTCCCTGTGACGCGTAATTGTCTCTGCTAAAGTCTAACTGCAACTTATTCAGGTAATTATATCTTTGCATTTATCAAAATGACCGAAGGAAGTGTTTAAGCAACATCTAGTGACGCGCGAGCGTTAAAGCTGACATCAAGGGCGGTCGACGTTTACTTCTGGAGCTTCTCCAGGTTGTCGATCGAGCATGATTTCTCGTTGTTGTTGAAGGAAGCCGTCGCTTCGATATATCGCTGTGATGGTGACTTTTGGGTCTTCCAAGACTTCAGTTTAGCTTCCAGGTTCTAAAGATTGGTTGGAAAGTTAGAAACTTGGAGGATCACAGCCTTCAAGAGGAGAATGTGCAAGATTAAAGGGCGTTTTATAGAAGTTTTCGTGATTTGGCTACAATTCTCAATCGACATGCGTTTGCAAGTAAGTTTTTGGAACTTTGAAGCCAGATAGCAAGGCTAACAGAGAAATAATTATTAAAACAACCATTTTCAAACTATTGAGACAAAAAATAGATGTTTCTACTGATATTATGTTCAACAATTCGAAGAAAAAACTAACATGAACAAAGTTGTGCATTAACTTTCAAATGTCTTTACATTTATTACACTTGAAAGACAATTTTTATAAAAATATTGGAAAATTCATCGACGTTTTTTGTTAAACTATTGACAGAAAGTTTAAACTGATATAAATCCACTAAATTGTGGACTTCAATCTACTGATAATTCAAAGTTCACAGCCAAATTATTAAAATTTCTACAAAACACCCTTGAGGGTCAGTTGATGGTGTGCAAATGAGTGTTAGCGTCAATTCAACATGAGCCGTTGACAAATTCACTCAAAGCCAGACTAATTACCAGCCAAACAGCACACCCTGCTTACCCTTTTCCATCAACCGACCCAATCTTGTCTACTTCCATCTCAAATTCAACTCACATCAAGTTTTTTCAGAAGATCAGCGACGATGTTCAAGGCCGAGACGCGGGTGCTGGCGGCGATCGGATTGCCGTTCGAGCTGGCATCGACTAAAAGCAACAAAAAAACTGTCAAACACTACTTCTCTATCTCAAACGCGAGGTTCACATACACTTAAGCACACTCTGCGACGACTTGTTATGCAAAGAGTCGTTATGAGATTTGTTTGTGGAGCTGGTGGCGTTTGCGCCACCGCTGCTGTTAAGAAGGGTCTGTTCCAAAAGGCTGGAATTGTTGAGTGATAACGTCGATGAATTGGTGGTTTTGTCCAGTGTTGCATTCAATGATAGATTATTGTTATTTTTACTATCATTCAGGTCGTTTAGTTTACTAACATTGCTGTCCAATGTCGTGTTTGTTTTGGATGGGGATGAAGTGGCGCTGATTGTACTTGTGTCTATCATTTGTGGGCGAGGCGGCAACGATATGTTGCGTATTTTTAGCTCTTGTTTGAGATCTAAAATATAAATTGCTTGAGAAATTGTTACGAGTTACGTTTACGAGTGTGCCAACCTCTTGCTTCATCCCTGAGTCGTTGCAGATTAATTTGCAGCTGCTCTTTCTCGTCGATTTCCATTTCGAGCATTGCGTTTTTCTCATACGCCTGATTCAGCATCGCTTCGAAGCCAGATACGCTCTCACTTACTACTCGATTTGTCCGTTCGAGGTCGTCGTTCTTCTGCTCCAGCTCGCGGATATAACTTTTCATTGATTCTCGTTCGCTCATAAGTTGATCGAGGCGTGTCTCGTAACCGCTGACTTCCCTCTCGTAGAGCGTCAACCGTTGCTGCAAAGTCAGAAAGTGAGAAAAGGACGAAAAGTTGGGCAAACAGATGACTCACCCGCAGCCCTTCATTGTCGTCTCTCAGATTGCTGACCTCGCTTTGCAAGTCTCTGATCTGTTTCTCATTCTGTATCAGCGTAGTCTCGAGCTCTTGCTCAAGCTGTCGCGACTCATCTGTAAAGTCTTCGAACTCTTTCTGGCTTTCGAGTTTCCTAAAAGCACCAAACATGAGATCATCAGCCTTGAAATGGCTATTGCGACACTCACTCTTTTCTGTACAACTTTGCCAGCTCTTTCCAGTAGTGGCATTCCTCCTCGATGGACCCGAAAGACGGCTGCTCCATTATTTCGATTTGATTTTTCAGCTGAGACGAATTTTCGCGACGACGACAAAAATCAAAACATCCAAAGTAAAATTATTGATTTTCGATTGAGTTGGACTGCTGGCTGAAGCTCGCCTTTCCAGTCATCAGCTGGTCACTACGGTGTTGGGAGAAGGATAAACTACAGGTTGTGCTATTGATTCCGCCCCAGAACCGTCGAAAAATACTTGAAATTGTTTTTTAAGCGGATTTAATGCGCTCTTTGCTTTTTTTTTATTAATTTTTGTTTCTTTTTGTGTCTTGAAGCGTCCAAAAAACCTGAACTGAAAGCGCCCGAGATTTGAACTTTTGTCGGTTAAATTTTTCTGTCCCAGAGTCTTTCCGCATATGTCACAAACTTCTCGCTGCGCGCCTTGAGCATCTCCACGGCAATGCTTCGATTCCTCTATTTCTGGCACACATCACTATCAACTTGGAAGTGCTTGAAGAAGCACTTCTTGGTGAAGTTCTTGGTATTGTTGTGTTTTGCCCAGCGCTGGCCTCGGTGCTAAAAAGGAGGGAACATTGATGGGGCGGACAACACGACCGTATTTGAAAAAATTTGAATTTTTTGTATGAGACTGCTAAACCTTCGAAAACCGTTGAAATCTCTGAAAAACGGTCGTGTTGTTCGCGCCATCAGAAAATTAGGGAAAAAGTCTCTGCCCAAGATGTTGACCGCCACGATTTCGTCGAACCCGTTCTTGTGGCACACGAGCAGAACTGCTGCAGCATGTTGTGCAAGTTGTCAATCATCTCCTGTACCGAAATCGGGCAGTCCCGAACGCCCTTGGAGCACTTCATCGGCTCTACGATCAAGTGTTTGTCGCGGATGATGTTGACGGCGTCCAGGAAGCGCGACTTCCATAGAAAAGTCTACGGTGTCCGGGCGCGACCAACTGTACAGCATCTAGGCCGACACTTTCGCTCACAGCACTTGTTCAAAAAAATCCGTTGTGCAATTCAGGCGGCTGGCGTTTGATTACACTCGCATCCACCGAAAAGGAGTTTTTAACGTTGCACAACGCTGATGCATGCAATGCTGCACCGTCTGATGCATTTCGGAATGTTTTCTTCTTTATTTCGTCGTTCGTTAGCCAACATAGAAACGTGCGCATAAACTTTCAAAAGAACTTTTTACTCATGATTTTCAAGAATCGTCTTTGATGGCCGGGAAATTCCCGTCCGTATTAACTCTGGTAGATCCGCGTATTTTATGCTGAAGCTTTTCTCGAGCCCGCACTTGACCGCCGCTTTTTGCGCGCCCAAACTAGAGAAAAACATTGGAGCTGACTTGAACGTCAACGGCTTTTCCGATTTATTCCCTTGCTTTCATCATTTCCACTGCAATGCCACGCTGGCGGAAGCTCTCGCTACCATTCAAGCCTGCGGCAAACATTGTCGACTTGGTATCGAGCGAAAGGGTCGAAGAAGTTGAGCTTCAGAAACCTTCAAATTGTTCACTTCCACCCATGGTTTCCCTTTGAGCTGCGAAAAAGGGGGAGAGAAATGCTTCAGCTTGCAACTTTGAAACACTCATCGATTTTACTTTGTGTGGTGCGTCGAATTCCGTTTCCATGACGACGCCTAAGATGTTGACTGCGACGATTCCTTCGCTGACCGCCTTGAAGCACACGAGCGAGATTTTTTGTGGAAACATGTTGCGGCAGTTGTCGGTCATCTCTTGGAAGGTCACCGGGTCATCGCGGACGCCCTTCGACGAGTGCATCGGCTCGTCTAAAACGTGTGTGTCTCGCATTATCTCCAAAGCTTCATCAAACCTGTCGCTTTGCAGATCTTCGATGCGATATTTCACTGTCATTTCAACATCGCCGCTATCGCGCGATTCAAACCCGCGGTAAACTGACGGGAACTTCACGCTTTGCGGTCTTTTCCAAACAAACGGCATCTTCGGAATGGCAAACAATCAAGATACTGGTTTGCCTATCTGTCCAGTGCTTGTGTGCAAACACTGGAAGCTATTTTGGGCCAACGGAGATATTTTTAGACACAAATTGGCTTTTCTTTATCAACTCGTCGTACAATTAAAGGGAAAGGCAATCAAACAACAAACAGAGTCAAGTGTCGGGTGTATCAAGAAGCCATTAATTTTATGGAGCTGACGTTTTACAGCAATAAAAGTTTAATATTTGCTGCCAAGGCGTGCGTTAAGTGGAGAGATATCGTCGGGATGAGATGAATGCTTGTTAGCTTAGGATGACACCCAGCGGATAATCGCTTGTCTGACTTGGTTTCTTGTCTCCACTAAAACTGCATCGTCAGCATCCGAGTGCGGGCCGAAGTCACGTGCGGACGACTGAACTGTGGAATTTATAAATATTAAATCACGATTGTTCAAAGTCTTTTCCGGCTTACGTGACATTGTGATAACAGGCGAGTAGTCGTTCAGGTCTTTGCTGGGGCCAAGGCTTCTACGTGGATCCATTGAGTGAGTAAAATACGTTCGATGTTCGGGTTTAAACCGCCGTAAAACTGCTGGGAACGAATTCGATAAAAATGGTGCATTAATGGATGTGTCATCGCAACTCACAGTTCCTGCCCGACTCTTTCTGCACAAAATTGCCGGAAAAGTCGAAATCGAACCGCCGGCCGAACGGATGCCCCTCGCCGATGCCGGAAGACGCAAATTGGCCGAGTTGTGAACACTGCAGCCAAAGAGTCTGCCGGTTTCCGGTGGCAGTCGATTCAGAATCCCATTCCACGTTCGTAAACTGTTCTACGATGGCAGTGTGGTTATAGTTGATGCAGTTTTCGTTGCTTTTAGAATCGTCAGAAAACCATCGTGCAAATGCATCGAGTGCATTCGCAGGTAGAGTTTCTGGGTCGTTCATAATTGAACACGCTTCAGTTATTTCTGGATAAGCTAACGTGGTGACGAAATCATAAGCGATGTCGGATGAAATTCCGTAAGACAGCCGAGAAATGTCACGTTCGTCGTCAACGTCAACTCGAGAATAGAGACGCAGACAGAAGAACGTACGACGTGTTTCTCAGACGAATCGCGTCTTCAATTATGTGGTAAGCTTGTTCAATCATTTCATAGCATTCTTGGCTAGCGATTGACCTTATCGTGTTGGAAGTGTTCGTCATCGTGTCTAACGACTCAGTGACTGCATTCAATGGTGCTCTCGAAGCCCACACGCCATTGACTAGATGGTGGAACTTGTGACGTGACCAGACAGCCAAAGATCCGCCGTGGCGTTTTCCCCATAGAATCGCTTTGGAGTCGCTTGCTTCGAAGTAATTTTCTTTCACAAACGCGATGAATTCACCGATATCGGTAATCACTTGGTGGATGGTTAGGAAATCAAGGTTTGGCACTGATGTGTCGTCGTGTGACCTGATTTGCCCGGATAACCGGTGTTCCAAAGCAAACAAATACTTTAAATTTCGATCACACTTAGACAGCTGATTTCAGTGATGGCAGAAAAAACCACAAAAATATATCAGTCCAATAAGATGTCAGTGAAAACTTTAAAGAGTTGATAAATCAGCTTGTTTTGCATATTTAATCGTGTTTTTTTGACACAAGCTATTAGTTTCCATTCAAAACATGTGATATCCCCTTGACAGGGAAGACATGTCAACGCAACAGCTACACACTTTGTACGAAAGTGATTTGAACACCTTGGAAGCTGTCACTTGGGAATCTGAAACAGACGTTGAAAGCGAGTATCTACACCGCCTCAAGACTGCCATTACAAATGACATCGGAAATTGGATTGGAAAATTGAAAGCACTTCAGTTCAATGAAATAGAATTGTATTAAATCCTGACTGGGGATTTACAAGCTGTTCTTGTAGAAGATAATTGAATAAAAAAAAACAGAAATTGATGTCTCACCTTAAATATGATAAAGTTTCTTCAAGTTTACTGAAAAAAATTTATTTACAATAAAACATAGGAAATTAAAAAAAAAAGAATTGATTAGGGTGACCCTATATGCGGCAATTTAAGAACTTTTTTTAGCTAGTTTTCATTCGGTGACTTCTACTGGGCGGAATCGATTACAACCAAATGTAAAGATACAGTTGAGTACAAATCTGATTTTTCTGTGTACTCAGATTTTCTTGTGATTTAAACTTTTATAGTACAATTAAGTGGCAAAGTCAACTACTTTTGTTACCGATATACGGCAGGCTTACTGATATCCAGAATAACCTAATAAACATAATGTTGGAAATCTTCAGTGAATTTTTTTGGAGTCTACAAGAAACTTGTTAAGTCACTGCTGATAGCTTGAAAAATAGCTCTTGCTTCCTTGTAAAAAGTTCTTTTTGACATCTTCATTAGCCTGACATTCTGTTCTCTACAATTTGCAAGTTTCAATATTTGCATAACAATTTTCTGGAAACGTATTTACATTATCAAATACTAACATCAATGATGAACATTGTGACAATCATCTTCTTTCTCTCTTTCTTTCCTGTACAGTCCGTTGTTGGACAAAAGACGACAAGAAATCAATTGTGACAATCATGTCAAGCTATTTAGTCAAGGTTTTTCAATAATTAATGGGATTCAATTTAGAAAAATTCACCAAGTGCTTGAACATCCATCACAAGCTTTCAAGGAGTGGACTATAAAAGTTCAATACCGTTTGATTGTTTTATTGGCGCAGAATATACTGAAACTAATAAAAAAAAACTCTGCATGACCATAAGGGTACGTTTGTCAATCAATTCATTATCAGAGAACTTTGTTTGTCAGTGAAAATATCGCACAAAATAAAAAAAAGTGACTTTCACTCGCATTTGAAGCGCCTGATTTATAAAATTAGTATTTTTTTATAACTTTACACAAAAGCCAAAAATAACCCAGAATTATTTAAAATCAACAGCAATTTAAAACTTCTTTCTGATTTGATTTAATTTAATTATTGTAAAAAAATCGGTCAAAGCTAGGAAATCGCAAGACTAAGAAGGGCTTGCCTTTTAAATTCGATGTTTTCATATCAGCAAATCGATATGATTTCAAAAAAAAACAGAACTGAAAGAACGCATTCAGTGTTTTGGCTGCTTTTGATTTGACAAGATGTGAGTTATAAAGCTGGTTAAGTTACAACTTTAATTTCTCTTTCTTTTTGAAGGATCTTCAAGTGGTACATTCTGTCTCTAAGTTTTATAGTTTCGGTTCAAGCAGTCACCTTTGATTGTGAATACTATAATGATAACAAAGAATTCATTGGATATGTTAAAATTTGTTCAGCTACAGTGGATTTGGGTGAATCCAGCACTTTGGACAGAGTCACTCCAAGAGCAGATCCAAATCTCCAGTATCTCTCGGTATCCCATGTGATCATGCCTTTCATCCCAACAGGCATCGATCGCCTTTTTCCTGCAGTTATCGCGCTAGAGATTGATCACACGAGCCTGAAAAACATTTTAGTGGACGACCTAAAGCCATTTTTACGTTTGCAGCTTCTGAAAATACTCGGAAACGACATCAATTATTTGAAAAGTGATTTATTCTTGCACACAACAGAACTGAAATGGTTTTCATTCAATGGGAATAAAATAAAAGTCATTGAAGATGATTTAGTGACGCATCTGAAGAATTTGGAACACATGGACTTTGGAAACAATGACTGCATCAGCAGCGAGGCTAGAAACAGAGATGAAGTAATAAGTCTGGCTTCAGAGCTTTCTACCATTTGTGCACCAACCACAACAGCAGTTGAGCCAGAAGTAACTACGCAAGACGTCACCACACTTGAAAACACTACCGGTGAACCAATGAGAACGACACCTGTTTGCAAATGCGTTCCACGAGTAAGAAGAAATTTTAAAATTTCGTCTTGTTTTGTAAATAATGTCAGAAGTAATAAATTATAATAAAAAACTTGATAATGTTATGGCTTGATGTCATAAAAAAACCGGTGATTAGATGCAATAGTTATCTTGCAAAAATATATTTTGCGAACATTTTTGCTTTTATCACCGGCAGATTAAAAGTTTTTTTTCACATTTTTACCTCCCACACCACCCACACAAGTGAAATTTTGGAAATCAGTTTTTGCCATTTAATAGCCAGTTAGTTAATGAACAAAAGTTGTCCAGACAGTA